>JAFMSR010000002.1:48005713-48185257 GCA_022818135.1 Saxidomus purpurata
AGAGTCATGTCAGTTACTTACATTACTACTCTGATAGACTGTCCGAGGCAGCTATCATGTGTTTATTCCGACAGTATACTCTATGTGTTTTCAGAGACATGTCAATAATACCAAGACTGTCTGAGTCCACTAATGTTTGTTTTATACGAAAATATACCATGGTGTGTATGGACGTGTCAAGATTTACATTACACTCTGTTGGACTGTCTGAGGCAGCCATCCTAACTGGTATATTTTTTGTCATTGTTGTACACCATCTGACAGTCTGACACTGCCTAATCAAGGCGGCGTCAACAGGACTTATTGCCCTGTTTCCCTTCTGGCGGGTTATTTGCGCCCAGATATGGAAAAATTTGAAATCTTTATTTTACCTTTTTTAATAGTTTGGCAATGTTTGTAAAATAGTTCGGCAAAAATAAACATTGCCCATTTTCAACTCTATACATGTTTTAGTTTTCATTTTCTCCATACAGAGTTACGCAGTGTCAGTCTGGAACACAACTACATAAATGAATTTTATTGTAAATAAAATATTTTATGTGTGTGATATATTGTTAGATTTAGTACCATACTATCCTTTCTGGTTTCGAATTCATAGTTAAATACTATCCTTTTTTGTGTTAAGATTATGACAGATTTAGTGTAAGAAACCTTTTGTAATTCTTACAGCTAAGTGGTTCTGATGAATAATTAATGAGCTAGCCAATCAGAGCGGTTCGAAGTGGGAAATACGTATCAAACAAATTCCTTTGTTTTGAAATCCACCACCTTCCTCTCCTCCTCCACTGGTTTCACATATAATCATATAATACACCCTTCGTTCTTAGATCTGTTCTACCGGCTTTCCCACTTGCCGCTCCGTTTGGCTACTTCATTATATGGTTGTTTTAAATGGGCGGGTTATTTGCGCCCAGATATGGAAAAATTTGAAATCTTTATTTTACCTTTTTTAATAGTTTGGCAATGTTTGTAAAATAGTTCGGCAAAAATAAACATTGCCCATTTTCAACTCTATACATGTTTTAGTTTTCATTTTCTCCATACAGAGTTACGCAGTGTCAGTCTGGAACACAACTACATAAAAAATGACATAAAAAGAGCTCATGTGTAAATTTTTTAATATGCATATCAAAATACTGGCGTGTTTGCATTGAAGTTACTTGAAAATTATTGTGTTTGCAGACACATGACCGCTAGTTTTCGCCACCGTTTTTCGAGTTAATGAGAAATAATCACTTTTCAACTTACATGTAATATAGTTTAAACTATTGTTTGGTCGCGTACTTGTAGAGAAATGACTGGTTTGCAATTAAAATTATGTCCTTTTTTCCGACCCATTCACGATTCACATGCATATTATTTTTCTTATTTTTTTTTATAAAAATAATGTGATTATTTTGCATACAGGGAAGGAATTTAACACCCTAAATATTTTGAATTTCTGTTCTGTATTAACATAAAATATTTCTTATGTAATCCACATTGTAGTGCCTGCTTGAATAAAATAGTTTAAACAACCATTTTTTTTAACATACTATTTCAGGTTATACTTGCATGATATGAGTGAAATAATAGTTCTTTGACTTGACTTGAGAAAAAGTAGGAGTGATTTCTGATTTTGGGAAGGACTTTCAAAAGAAGAAGTCCCGTTAGGATTTCTGGTTTAAAAGTTAGTGTCTAACCCTGCTAGGCCTTGTGGTTTCAGAGAAGATTTTTAAAGTTGTTCCTACATTAAGCCTATGTAAACACAAGTGACTATGTCCATGCAGGGTCACTTTTGACCAAGGGGTCAGAATTTGAGCAATCTTGGTAGAGGTCCATTAGGTTATGCCACATGCTAAATATCTAAGCTCTAGTCCTTGTGGTCTGAGAAGAAGATTGTTAAAGTTTTTCCTATATAAGCCTACGGAAAAAAAGTGACCCCCCCCCCACCCCCCCAGGCAGTCAATTTTGATTCAGGGGTCATAATTTGAACAATCTTGGTAGAGGTCCACTAGGTTATGCCACATGCTAAATAGCTAAGCTCTAGGTCTTCCTGTGCTTGAAAAGAAATTTTTCCTTTCGGTTGCCATAGCAACCAGAGATAAGCATGGAATAGAATTATTTGAACAACTATGAAAGGGCTTCATGCAAGGAACATCCCTGCCAAGTAATATCATCAGGGTAGATGTCGTTTGAAGGAAAATGTTAAAGGACGTACCAGGGACACCGGACGGAATGGGATCCTAATAGCTCACTCTGGCACTATGTGCCTGGTGAGCTTAAAAGATATTTTTGATAAATTAAGTTAAAAACGATAAATATAAGATAAGAAACAGAAAAGATTTAGGAATAAACTAAACTCAAGAACAGGCATGTCGGCTAGGTTAAACCCTAGAAGGCACTAGTCCTCTCAAGAATTCTGTGACAACCACTTGATAGTGGTCACAATCAAGTGGTCACACCCATAGAATAGTGCAACACGGCTACATATACACGAGTGCTCTGTGCCAAGACCGGTAACATAATTAATTATATTGGACTCAAACTCAAGGGAATTTTCTTCCCAATTTAATCATGTAGATAAAATAATGCCACTGGCTTCCTGCACTGTGCTACTCAAATTCGAGTCAAACGCAGCTCTATCGACCACGCTAAAACATAGACCTCCCTAGCGGAGTCAATTTTAATCCAGGGGTCATAATTTAAACAATCTTGGTAGAGGTCCACTAGCCAATGCTACATGCCAAATATCTAAGCTCTAGGCCTTGTGGTTTCAGAGAAGAAGATTTTTTGAGTTTTTCTTATACAAGCCTATGCAAAACTAAATGACCACCTACGTGGGATCAATTTTGACCCGGGGGTCATAATTTGAACAATCTTGGTAGATGTTCACTAGACAATGCTAGGCATGCCTAATATCTTAGCTCTAGGCCTTGTGGTTTCAGAGAAGAAGATTTTTAAAGTTTTTCCTATTTGTTGCCATAGCAACCAGAGTTCTGCATGGAATGGAATTCTTTGAAAAACTTTGATAGAGCTTTATGCACGGTACATCCCTGCAAAGTTTCATCAACATTGGCCAAGTAGTTTCAGAGGAGATGTCGTTTGAACAAAATGGTGGACGGACACCCGACGGAATGCGACCCTAATAGCTCACTCTGGCACTTTGTGCCAGGTGAGCTAAAAAAAAATAATCTTTTTTAAGTAACAGACCTTGTCTGACCCAAGTGACCTTGACCCAAAAATATTTGAAATAAAAACAGTTTAAAGACTAACAAGAGCCATGTTACACATGGTTAATCCCCTCGCCGGGAAGAAGTTACCTGAAGGTTGTACTTTCGTACATTTTACTTGGTGAGAGGAAATCCTTAAAAAGCCGTATAGTTATGGTCATGCTGAGTACAGTTTTCAAGTAAGTGGAAAAAGAATAAGGCAATGAAGAGAAGGTTTGCAAGATTATATTAATGCTCATTATCAGTATAGGTATGATATTTTTCTATTTGACTAAAAGTAGGCAAGGTGGAGTTATTGTTCTTGCACACTGCACTTCCTACCAATGTGCTATGTCAGTGTATTAAGTTTGAAGAAAATCCCTCAAGTACTTTTGGAGTTATGCTCTGGACAAAACTTTTAAAGTAAATCTGATAAAGGGGAATAACTCTAAAAGCAGGCAAGATAGAGTTATTGTTCTTACACACTGCACTTCCTCCAAATGTGCTATGTCAGTGTATTAAGTTTGAAGAAAATCCCTCAAGTACTTTGGAGTTATGCTCTGGAATTTTTTTCCAAGTAAATCTGATAAAGGGCAGTAACTCTAAAAGTTGGGAAGGTAGAGTTATTGTTCTTGCACACTGCACTTCCTACCAATGTGCTATGTCAGTGAATTAAGTTTGAAGTATATCTCTCAAGTACTTTTGGACTTATGCTCTGGACAAAACTTTTAAAGTAAATCTGATAAAGGGGAATAACTCTAAAAGTAGGCAAGGTAGAGTTATTGTTCTTACACACTGCACTTCCTCCCAATGTGCTATGCTTCGTACAAGTAAATCTGATAAAGGAAGATAACTCTAAAAGTAGGCAAGGTAGAGTTATTGTTCTTGCACACTGCACTTCCTACCAATGTGCTATGTCAGTGTATTAAGTTTGAAGTAAATCCCTCAAGCACTTTTGGAGTTATGCTCTGGACAAAACTTTTAAAGTAAATCTGATAAAGGGGAATAACTCTAAAAGTAGGGAATGTAGAGTTATTGTTCTTGCACACTGCACTTCCTACCAATGTGCTATGTCAGTGTATTAAGTTTGAAGAAAATCCCTCAAGTACTTTTGGAGTTATGCTTCAGACAAGTAAATCTGATAAAGGGGAATAACTCTAAAAGTAGGCAAGGTAGAGTTATTGTTCTTGCACACTGCACTTCCTACCAATGTGCTATGTCAGTGTATTAAGTTTGAAGTAAATCCCTCAAGTACTTTTGGAGTTATGCTCTGGACAAAACTTTTAAAGTAAATCTGATAAAGGGGAATAACTCTAAAAGAAGGGAAGGTAGAGTTATTGTTCTTGCACACTGCACTTCCTACCAATGTGCTGTCTGTGTATTAAGTCTGAAGAAAATCCCTCAAGTACTTTTGGAGTTATGCTTCGGACAAAGTTTTCCAAGTAAATCTGATAAAGGGGAATAACTCTAAAAGTAGGCAAGGTAGAGTTATTGTTCTTACACACTGCACTTCCTCCCAATGTGCTCTGTCAGTGTATGAAGTTTGAAGAAAATCACTCAAGTACTTTTTTAGTTATGCTCCGGACAAAATTGGGACGGACGCACGGACGGACGTACAGACAGAATGCGATCCTTATGGAACGTTCTAACTAAATGGTACTTAAGTGGCTATGTTACGTATTGTAAGTATTTGTGTGTCTAATTTTAGCCACGTAACAGAATTTTTTAGCCACATAACAGCCAATTATCCTATGGAATTAATGGAATTTACAGTTATGTACTGTTTGCTATGGACAGTTCAGCCGATTGGTGAGAGCTAACAGACGGACTGACGAACAAACTAAAAATTGGCAGTTGTGTGGCTATTCTTTTGTCCTCTCTATTTTACTTTATAGCCACATAAGCCCAAAAATAGCCACATACGGAATGAATGACATCAAAGAGAAGTTACTGTTACCTATTGTTAGCCTACTATTGTTGCCATAGCCCTTTAACCCTCTTGTTTTGGGCTGGGACAAACGGACAGTGCAATTTTAATATGCCCACCTTTGGGGGCATAAAAAGCAGACTGGTACAAAAAACTTTTCTAAGATTCTAAGTTGATGAAGGGCCTTACTTTTCTTTAAATCATTGACAGAGCTATCTTATCTTGGTGACAGATTGGGGTCATGTTGCAAACAACTGTTCCAAGTTTCACAGCAATATCTCAAAGCATTAAGTCAATAAGTGGATTTTACCCAGATTCAATGATTTTCTTAGTCAAAAAAGACCCATAATTCTTACAAAAATCTTCAGAGTTATGAACTGTGGGTGGAAGTAATGAGAGTAAATAAGTATTGTAAGTTTCAAAGCAATATCTGTAATGGTTTTGAAATAAAGTAGGGTGGTACTAAAAACTTAACAAAGTTCAATGTACTTTCTAAGTGGAAAAAGGGCTATAACTCTTACAAAAATATTGACAGAGTTAAGCACTCTTGTCTGTTGATGGATGTAATAATGGTAAATAAGTATTGTAAGTTTCAAAGCAATATCTGTACTGGTTTTGAAATAAAGCGTGGTGGTAAGAAAAACTTAACAAAGTTCAATGTACTTTCGAAGTCACAAAAAGCCTGTAATTCTGACAAAAACCTTGACAGAGTTATGCACTCTTGTCTGTTGATGGAGGTTATGCTGATAAACAAGTTTCAAAGCAATATCTCTACTGGTTTCAAAATAAAGTAGGGTGGTACGAGAAACTTATCCAAGGTGTGACGCCAAAGCGAGTAGGATATAGCTCCCATTTTCTTCGAAAATTCCAAATATCTAAGCTCTTGGCCTCGTGGTTTTAGACAAGACATGCGAGTGATCACAATAGCTACCCTTGAGCTAAAAACAACCAACAGTTACTGCTCTATATGCAAGGATCATCAGTTCACATTCTAACACAAGTAGCTGAAAGCCTATTTAAACATAAAGGGAAAAGCCTGTATTTTATTTTACGATAAAATACAGCACGTTCTTCCAAGGACGACGTGCCTTAAATGAAGTAACAACGCGAAGTATGTAAACTAGCACATCAAATCATATCTCGTGTTTTAAGATTACAATGATGTACTACTACGCATTAAATAAAGCTCGGGATTGTTTTCAAAGAAAGTAACTTGTTACATTCGAAATATTAAATTGTTCCCTATATTTTATCAGTCAGTCATTTGGATGCGAAAAATTAAATCACTACGCATCCAAATTCCTCACTATATTTTATTCAACGATAAAATACAGGGAAGCATTTATTATTTCTTAATTAAAGTTAAGTGAAAATATAATTCTGTGTTTTTGTATCATCTAAGTATGTAAAGAATACCTACTAATCTTGGAAATGTTGCTGTGAGAATGACTGTACTTTGACATCTACCACATCAATATTACAAGGTCCTGGTCTCGCAATCATTTTACTCTCATCTGTGTTCCTGTATGTAACATATAAGAATCTTATTCTGTTCATATCAACAAGAGAAGAAAAACTTCGTCAACTGGAGCATCGATAACTCAAGAACCCGGGATAACTCAAGGACTCCTGTCGGTCCCGGCAATTTTGCCTATATGTTTAACCAGACAATACTATCGATAACTCGAGCATCGGTAACTAGAGAACCCTGGATAACTTGAGGAACACCTGTGGTCCCGCCTTTTTCTTACTAAATTACCTGCGGCAACTCGAGGTCACTGATTATCAGATTTTTCTCACCTCCGTTGGTGCATCATTATTTTGACACGTCATAGGAAAAACTTTGATTGTTAATAGATTGTTCTCGTTAATTATCCATTAATCGGCTGTCCTAGTGGCTAAAATGTATAAAATGTTATTCACACATTTAAATCGTCTTAAATCATGTGTAATTACAGGCACTTGTTACTTTTATTGAATAAGAAGAAAATAAAGAAAATTATGTTTGCGAGTTTTTAATTACGAGAACTTAATGATGAGGAGATGAAAATTTTGAGTCTGAGTAGACTTTTGATGATAAAGCTTGAGAGAAAATCCCAAACTGCCTATTCTTTCTAGAATTATAAAAATAAACATGAACAGATTATAGAAATAAACATCTAGCGATCTCGGGGGGATACAGTAGCTAGATCGGACAAGCAGAAAACCAAAACAGGAACGAAATGCAAGTTGGAGACGAAGACCACTGAGTTTAAAAACAATGCCATCATGGAAGTTAAAAAGGGTCATGACTGAAAGAAATGTGCCTTTACTTTGTTTCAAAGCTGTTTCATTGCTACCTTTTGCATATGCAGAAAAACTTGTAACATTTCCATGGTTCGGATAACTCGAGAACCCAGATGACTCGAGCATTTTACTCGTCCCAGTGCGACCTGGAGTTATCAATGTTTTACTGTATATAACTTTAACTTTAAAAAATTCAATTTCATACCCACCAATACTGGAAACCGGCCTTGTAGAAACACCTACCTCTCATTCCTTTGAATATGTTTAAGGAAATCTATTCAACTTACTAATACGTGATTGCATGAGGGTAAGGCAATGGAATGATTGCACAGGGGTAAGGTAATAAAATGATTGCATG
Source organism: Saxidomus purpurata (assembly GCA_022818135.1). Classification (NCBI taxonomy): domain Eukaryota; kingdom Metazoa; phylum Mollusca; class Bivalvia; order Venerida; family Veneridae; genus Saxidomus; species Saxidomus purpurata. The sequence continues at coordinate 48,013,476 of JAFMSR010000002.1, forward strand.
TGGCTAATAGATTATTGCACAAGGGTAAGGTAATGAAATGATTACACAGGGGTAAGGTAATGGAATGATTGCACAAGGGTAATGGAATGATTGCACAAGGGTAATGGAATAACTGCAGAAGGGTAATAGAATGATTGCACAAGGGTAATGGAATGACTGCACCAGGGTAACAGAATGACTTTGCAAGGGTAATGGAATGATTGCAAGAGGGCAATGGAATGACTACATGAGAATGATTGCAGAAGGGTTACAGAATGATTGCTCGAGGGTAAGGTAATGGTATGATTGCCCAAGGGTAATGGAATGATTACGCAAGAGTAATGGAATGATTGCATGAGGGAAATTGAATGATAGCACGAGGGAAATGGAATGATTGCATGAGATTAATGGAGTTAGTATTTTATAATGTTTAGGTAAGCTATAGAAGCTTTCTTCATAATTATAATTTAAACAAAATATGTATAAATTATATAATCTGACTCATAAAGGGGTATAACTGCCAATAAACCAAAATTAGGGCACACACAATGTGGGTCATCATTTCAAAAAATATTGGTAGAGGTCCACTAGGTAATTATGCCACAGGATAAATATCTAAGCTCTAGGCTTTGGGGTTTCAGAGAAGATTATTGAAGTTTTTCCTACATAAGCCAATGTAAAAACAAGTGACCTCTGGGTGGGGTCAAATTTGATCTGGTGGTCATGGTTTGAACAATCTTGGTACAAGTCCACTAGGTTATGCCACCTGCTAAATTTTTAAGCTCTAGGCCTTGTGATTTCAGAGAAGAAGATTTATGAAGTTTTTCCTACATAAGCCTATGTAATACAAGTGACCCCCGTACAGGGTCAATTTTGACTCGGGGGGATCATAATGTGATCAATCTTGGTAGAGGTCCACTAGGTTATGCCAGATGCCAAAAACTAAGCTCTAGGTCTTCCTGTTCTTGAGGAGAAGAATTTTAAACTGGGATATAAATTAACTTTGAAATGCCATTAGCCAGCCGGGCTCATAACTTTTCAAATTGAGTAGCCCAGCTGAAAACTAATTAGCCCAGATCAAAGTTAACAATATTTTCACCATTTAACATTGAATTGACGCAGCAGTCAGTGTAACAGCTTTGACTTTAGTGGTGAATATACCCACATAACAACTGTCATAAAATCTATGGATATGCTCCAAATAAAAATGTGTTTTGACCCAACCATTCAAATCTCAAACACAAATTTTAAAGCCAATAAAGGCAATAAAATGTGCTTTAATCTGATATAAACATCATAAAGGTTTATCAAATAAACATGTGGACTTAATGATTCGTAACCCAGGCTAATGGGCAACTTTGTGTATATTCCCGATTTTCTGTTTGTGTAAGGGTGAGGGGTTATTATGAATATTAACCAGATATTGACACCATCGTAGCAACGATTGGTTGAGCATTCAAGAGGTGTAACAGAAATTCATTTCGGACCGCCCTCTCCCAAGTAATATTGGCTCTTGAAGTTGAATCAAAACATTAAAACTTCCTGAAAGCCTATGTCAATTTCGGTCACACAATCTAAAAGTAGAGTCAAAATTGTATTTATATGCAAAAATCACTTTGCGGAACAATATGTACTTGAATTTGCTTTTGAATATGCGCATTTACTGATTTGAACTCTGCGCACTTGGCGAGTGACCCAAAATGGTGCCCGCCATTGCGCCCGCTTGATGAACAATTAATTGCACTCGTAATTGTCTTTTTTTCTGGCGATTGTGTATAAATTAATTGAATATGTTTACATCTGTCGGAAATAAATCAATTTTGCTCAGTAAACACAAACGCTTGATGTAGAAATTTTTTATATTGTCCAATGCAAGACGAACGTGATCTGGTACGCATAAAAAACAAAACCAGACTGTTACACAGTTACGATATTGATTTAAACCAATCACGGAAAAGCATATTTGGCGCTGTGAAAACGAAAGTAAAACAATAAACATCGGCAAATCGCCCAACCGGATGATTATCTGGCAGAATGTGCTCGCCCACTGCCGATTCCACTCGTCAGTGGTGACCGGGCATATGTTAAATCATATCCCTGTTAAAGTTTTCCTTTCTGTTGCTATGGCAATAATTTGGACACTGTTGGTAGAGGTACACAAGACAATGCTACATGCTAATTATCTAAGCTCTAGGCCCTGTGGTTTCAGAGAAGATTTTTGAAATTTTTCCTACATAAGCCTATATAATACAATTGACATTGAATTGACGCAGCAGTCAGTGTGGGGTCAATTTTGACTCGGGGGTCATAATGTGATCAATTTTGGGAGAGGTCAACTAGGTTACGCCAGATGCCAATAACTAAGCTATAGGTCTTCCTGTTCTTGAGGAGAAGATTTTTAAAGTTTTTCCTATATTAGCCTATGTAAAACTAAGTGACCACCCAGGCAGGATCAATTTTGACCTGGGGGTCATAATTTGAACAATCTTGGTAGAGGTCCACTAGACAATGCCACATGCTAAATAATCTAAGCTCTAGGCCTTGTGGTTTCAGAGAAGAAGTTATTTAAAGTTTTTCCTACTTTTTGCCATAGCAACCAGAGTTCTGCATGAACTGAATTCTGTATTATACACCATTGTAGGCTTTTTTCCCCATTTTTAAGGGCCAGATTGCGGGTGTATATTATACACCAGTGCGTTTTATATACGGTAAAATATGGTACTTTTCCTTAGAATAGGACTGATTTCAAAGTCAGGGTTCACAGTCTGACAGAAAAAGAAGGTCTGTAATGAAAGTATGTGCAAGTTTTACCTACTTATTGTCTATATGGAATTCTCCTAGCTGATTTGATGTGGAAGGGGAGATCATTTTTTGTCTGTTTCTAAAAAGATGTCTTTGAAGTTGAACTCTTGCTAAACAAAGTTCTGCTTCTTATAAAACCAATATCAACAATTGCGTAAATAAAATTTAATTTAGAGACAGAAAATGCACACTAATTTAAATCATTTTACTTCAATAATTTTTTTTTGTTATTATGTCTTTCCATTGAATAACAAGTGACAGGAAATTGTCACAAAACCAGGTTTTCATTTTCCAGTCTGCTGGCCGAGCGCAAATGTGTTTTTAAAGTCAGTAGATATACATAATGTGAAAAAGAAACAAAGGTCTTCTTCTATATATTACATGTGTAAAAAAAGCAAAGGGCCATAATTCAGGCAAAATTGATCCAAACACAAAACCCAGACAATATGCACGAGGGCACTTGATGACAACAGTTCTGTGAGAGTTTGGTTTAAATATCTTGAGAAATGTAGGAGGAAGTGGGCACATGACAGTATTCTTCTATATATAACATATGTGGAAAAAAAGCAAAGGGCCATAATTCAGGCAAAAATTGTTAAAAAAAAAAAAAAAAAAAAAAAAATAATTGCTCTGTGTGGGGTTCTCATGAGAAATTTTGTCATCTTACTGTAACAGAATACTCCAAAGTATACAGGACTGGTAATCTATTCTAAAAATAGACAGTAATAACAGAGTATTCTCCCTTTTATAATAACAGAGTATTCTCCCTTTTATATATACTTAAATAAGGAGACACAAAATTGCTAACGGACGGACGGACGGACGGCCAGGGGCAGAACATTATATATTCAAAATTCTTTAGTTCACAATTATAGTTCTGTGAAAGTTTGGTTGAAATCCCTTGAGAAATGTAGGAGTTGCACACAGAAGAGTATTTCTCTATATATATTACATTATGTGGAAAAAAACAAAGGCCCATAATTCTGTCAAAAATGATCAAATCACAAAACCCCGACAATATGCGCCAGGGCACTTGGTGACAATAATTCTGTGAAAGTTTGGTTGAAATCCCTTGAGAAGTGTAGAAGGAGTTGCGCACAGAAGAATTACATATGTGAAAAAAAACAAAGGGCCATAATTCTGTCAAAAATGACCAAATCACAAAACCCCGACAATATGCGCCAGAGCACTTCATGACAATACTTCTGTGAAAGTTTGGTTGAAATCCGTTGAGAAATGTAGGAGGAGTTGCGCACAGAAGAAATTGTTTACGCCCGCCCGCCGACATACCCCAATCTAATAACCAGGATTTTTCCTTCGGAAAACCTGGTTAAAAATTATTAAAATTTAACCAAAGTATTCACCTGAAATAATGATGAAATATTTCTTCGCTATGGAAATGAAATATCATGTTTGATCACGGTGAACAATCACGTGATCGTAATACGTCATTTTGTTCGTCCGCAAAGAATATTTTATAAACAAAAGTCTTCGACTGAAATCTTCAAGTGAGCATAAGTTTTTCATTTCTCAACCGATTTCTGTCAAATTTGTCGCAGGCAAAGGGGAAAACAGTACTCTGTCCCCAGTTGATAACAGTTTTCTTGAAATAAGTCGCTCTTTTGTAAACATTCTGGAAAACCTTTGCAACAATGCCTGAATTCAATGGTTTGTCCGCAAAGAATATATCAATTTCGACAGTATATTTGGAGTAGTCCACTTTTAGTGCCATGTATTCACGATGAAACTTACTCCGTTGTCATTTCACTGCAAATAAACACATTTCAGGTCAACTCAGTGCCTCAGAAAACGATAAAACATTCAGTTTGTAACAATGCTAATCCTCAAAGGTAAAACATTTAATAATGCTAAGCCGCATGGTTATTTCCGAAACAGTTTGCTTGGAGGTATTGCAATGTTCGATTATGATTCAGTTTCACATGCGGAAGACTCTTTCATAAATAGGTATTGTTATATAGTGTAGATATATGTATTGCCCCGAATACTTAGTAAAACGGAATCGGTTGGCAAAATTTAAATTGAATACAAACTATGTTATGTTGTTTCTTTATAACATAATTGCTCCGTCAATTTTTGACATTTATCATTATGTAATATTCTACTGTAAAACACTTCAATTTCGCGACACCGAAATTTCACGATTTTTGTCTAATTTTGACGTTTTTATTAATTCGCGTATTTTTGAATTCGCGAAGTTCAACATCCTGAAATTAGGAAGTGACGTCTTCATTGGATATCCTTGTTTTTTATATCTTAGTATACATGTGCGTCGTATAAAGTAACCAAAGCCGAAATTGCTGTGCCCTGTACAAAATGTACAATCCTACTTGTATATTTGTTTGTTAAATTAATTACTCGTATAACATATCACTTGCCTGACATTTGCAAACTATAACAGTTTTGTAATTGATTGATTGATTAAAGTTCAGATAAGCCAACAACCAAAGATGTGCAAACAAATGTTAATTCACACAATTTTCAAGTTATTGTCGAACAAACAAAGAGATCAGCTTGTGAAAACCTGTCATCCGTAATTGTTTTAACACTTCTGTGTTAATAGACACTTTCAAGTGATCAATTTACAACCTGCTATGTTGTTTATTTACGTTTTCTAACATGGGACTCTCAAAACGAAAATGGTCTAAAAGGGTGAAACATCTACCTTTAATACGGCTAGGTACGGTCAGTTAACTTCATAACATACAAAAGTTACGTTTGTAAGGACCACAAATTCGGATGAAATTTAATTCGGATAAGGAATTTTTCACGATATTCTTGAATTCGCGAGGTACTGAAATCGCGAATATTAGCAAAAATTAAACAATCGCGAATAAAACCTGTTTTACAGTATCAAATTGTTCATAGATATATTGGTGACAGTTTCTGGATGTGTTCGGATTCGTCTGTCAGTAAGTTGGTTGGGTTCAATGTCTCATTTGTAACAATAATATGCACAGGCTAGTTATCGAATTAAGTTTTAGAAATACTTAGCACAGGAAGATGGTATGTCGAACATACTATACTTGATGCTTAAGGTCACGATTTTAGCTCATAACTGCTATCGTAAATATGGCTAAACAGTATAACTTTTAACATGTCCGTTTTTGATAATTTCGACCCCTTCCATAGCCATGTCGGTAGTCTCTCTCTCTCCTCGAGGTTCAGAAAACAAAAATATTATTTTATTTTAAAAAATGGCTTTGATGTTAACTAACTATATAGTTGTACCATATATTTTGCCACTGTGCTAACTTCATGATGTCTTCGGACAACAAAATAACAGTACGGTAAATTATAGAAGTCAGTAAGTTGTTGTGAGTTAACTGTATTTTATTCAAATACAGGCTAAAAATCGTTTTTCGATATGAGAATTACAACACTCATACCCTCCGTAAAGAACTTTCTCAGGTAGGTAGCAGGATTGAACCAATAACCTTCAATCAGTGGTAAGTTTTATGATTACAAGTAAGTGCCCTTAACCACACGATCTAACAGGCGCTCGATCGTCAGACTGGCATTGTTAGATTGCTAAGGAGTTGAGGACTCTTGCATTGGAACTGTGCAGTCTAACAATAAATCTACAAACATGCCAATAACAACAAATTACAATATGTAAACTTTTAAGAAGTAACAAACACAAAGTAAGCAAAAAAGATAAGCGTTTAGTAGAGGTACATTTTAGTATACACATAGACATCCTTCCTGAGAAAGTTATTAATGGAGCGATTGAATTATGCAATCTATCTGTATCATTTATCGTTTAAGCAATCACGTGATAAAGAGAATCTTGTATACGAATGCCATGCACCTCGCTTCCAGTTGTAACATTTGATTGGTTGAAAAGCTAGGTCAAAACCCAGCTTATTTAGCTGTGCCGAACATATGAAACGGTGTGTAACGTTTTCATTGAATTAGAATTATGGCATGTTGATTGACAGTTCTAGCATATCGGATCGGCATTTCCCGTGATTTTGCCCATGCTGGAAAAACCGGTCTGGCACCCCTCCTTTGCCAGACGTCTCTTCGGAGAAAAAATTAAAGCAACGTAACGTTATGAACATTGTGACGTCACTGTCCTAAACACAACGTCGGAAAATCGTTTTGTTTTTCATAATAATTCATCATTTTAATAAGTTTGCATTTAGAAATCTACTTTAAAGTTCAAGATGTTATGCAAGAAAAGTTTCTATCATGAGACACAGAGCCTCGTCCCCGCAAAAACAGTTACCCGAGGTGACGGATATTTCGGTCTGAACCTCGTGCTCATTACAGAAACTATTATTCTCACGCTCTACAATATCATGTGACGTAGCAAAATGAGCTACAGAAAAGAAGGTTGGGGTCGGGGCCAAACAAAGTGGTCAAACCCATTAAAAGCATAGGCTACTTTGGATACTATGTTTTACAAACACCGCTGATATAAAAAAACAGTGGACGTTGCTACAGTATAGCTTTAAAAATGTACATGTCTAAAAATGAATCATTTACGAGAAATCAAAGTTGAATTATGCACATTTTTTTTCAAGAAAAATCCAGCTGACATATGTGTGTGCAAAAAGGGTAGACGAAATAATAGCTTTTAAACCAATACACCAAACTTTTCCTGCTACCAGTACGAAATAATAACATTCCGAATATTACTTTTCCTTTTTAGACTGGGAGAGTCAATTAAAAACTGCATACAGGAGTTGCTTCCCTTCCACTGCCTGCCAAAATCTCTACCAAAAACTACAACAACACAAGGGAGATCACTGCGAAGAAAGGAACTATTATTTTTATTTGTCCAATTTCTTTATTTCTAAAGCACCAACTTCAAATACTAATGTGGTATTATCATTAATTTAACACATTTAAATGCACAACAACCGAAAATTGCTTTTATAAAACTGTCACTAAAAATATACTATGTGCAGTAAGATGAGCATATAATGTCACTTCAAGCGATGCAAACAAACACTAAGAACATAACTCCCAAAATGTTTGACCGGCCGATGGAGACGTTTCCAAATCATTCTTGTGAACCAAAAAACAATAATCAAGGCAATAAAAATATCGAAAAGAGTACTCTTTACTCATGTTCTCTATTGCATATAGGTCACAGTCTAAGCTCCGCCTCCATACACAGTTTAAATTATCAGAAATAAAATACAGTGTTTTCCTATAGATATATGCAGTAGCCATGATACAAAGATTGCGTTTGTAGGGAAAGCTTTTCCCGCAAATTCCACAAAGGTGTGGTTATTCGCCCGTCTCTCGACTTTCAATACTCCTGTAAGAAAAAAAACTATGCGGATTAGCATTAAATGTTTTACCTTTGAGGATTAGCATTGTTACAAACTGAATGTTTTATCGGTTTCTGAAGCACTGAGTTGATCTGAATTCCCAAACCAAAATGAATGCTTGCAACAAGCTTGCGGCAAGCTTGCGGTAAGCTTGTGGCAAGCTTGCAGAGGCTAATAATGCTTTCTGTAGGCTTGCCGCAAGCTTGCGCGAGCTTGCAAGTATTTTCAATCAGAATTCTGCAAGCTTGCGATAGCTTTGCAAGCTTGCACAAGCTTTTTTAGTTGCAAGCTTGCGCTGGCTTTTTTGTTAGAATTGGACTTAGAAAATTTCATGGTAGTAGTTATATGGAAAAGAGTGAAAAATTCTAAGTTCAAAAACATGGAAAAAGTTTTAAAAAATCATTGTTTCATGAAGGCTTATTTTTATAACCACATATTGGGATGCAAATTAGATGACATGAAATAAAGAATCTGAATTTCAAGTTAATTCTGGGAATTTTTAAAATTATGTTTATTTTCTCAGGTGTGCAGAAGTTTGGTTCTAAAATTAATTTAACTGTAACTGACTTGAAACTAAAATAGAGAGGAAATAGCATGAACCCATAATTATGTGTCTATATAATAAGTCAAATCCTTTTTCCATGTTTTATGAACAACAGTACTGTAACTGCCCTTTATTTTGCAAATCTTCATTCACTGATATAAACAGAAGGCAAGGTAATTAATCTCTGTGGGCAGTGTGGGGTCATTCAGGGAATTTGGTCATAAAAATAGATAGCATACAAAGGTAACATTCAACATTGTTCTGTGCAATCACCACCTGGAACCCCAGTATCAATATACAGGAAGAGGGGAATTATCAGAAAGATCTCTACAGGAAGTGGTCATTTTGATTGTTGATTCAAAGTTAGACATGTTAGAAAGTTTTTGAACAAGTTTTTAAGAAATGTTTATATGTGGATACTTTTGTGAACTTTGTGCTGAACAGGACAGTATCATTTGCATAAAAATAATTATTAATCTAAGATACAAAATGATGGTTTAAATCACTTAAGTGTTAACTGAGGATTAAATAAGCATGCAGTGGCTGGGCAGAAAAGGTATATTGTTTATTTGATTCATATAACATATATGTATATGTCTAGAGTAGCAATTACTGAAGAGATTAAGTAATAATTATGTGATCATTAAATAAAAAGACCACAGAAGTATAACATGGAAAACAAATCTATAAATGTATGGACAAAATTGGTGACTTAAAATTGACCACTAACAATTTCAAATTCAGTCCATTTACTTTTTTCTTTTACATGATGCTAAATTTTTTAAAACAAACATGTCTTTTTTTAGTAAAACAGCACATTTTTGTTCATAGAAAGATTTCACAAAATATTTACAGAAGATAAAAGGCACAGCACCTTTCCACTGAGCATGCTTTAATATAATTATGTTATTACACCATAAATTATGTAATAATGTTACACTTAAATTCAGTTGGTATTCAAGGGGGATTCTACTGGTATTCAGATGGAATTCAACTGGTATTCTCATGAAATTCCACTGGTATTCAGATGGAATTCCAATGGTATTTTCAATGGTATTTATGACATTTCCACTGGAATACCAAAGGAATTTCAGTGGAAAAACATAAGCTATTTCAGTGGAATAGCAGAACTTTACCATTTAAAAATACTAGTGGAATTGAGATGGAATTCCAGATAAAGTTCCAGTGGTATTCCAGATCTTTATTTTCACTGGGATGATGGTCGGCTGTTCAGGATTTTTTCATATTTGTATTAAGACATAAAACTTTTAAAAAGGGCATAATTAATATTAATTATAGTATACACATTTGTTTTCCTTTTTTCAGTTTGCAAGCTTGCAGGAAGAAAAATACTACCTCTACTGGGCAAGCTTGCGAGTGTAATAACAAATAAAACCGCAAGCTTGCCGCGAGGTTCCAATTCTAAGCTTGCGCAAGCTTCATGAACCACAAGCTTGCGCAAGCTTGCTGGATTGCAATGAACCGCAAGCTTGCGCCTCGCTTGCGAGGTTCCAATTCTAAGCTTGCGAAGCTTCATAAACCACAAGCTTGCGCAAGCTTGCGGATTGCAATGAACCGCAAGCTTGCCGCGAGGTTCCAATTCTAAGCTTGCCGCAAGCATCATCTGCAAGCTTGCGGCAAGCTTGTGGCAAGCATTTTAAAAAGCTTGCGATTTTGGTTTGGGGAAATGTGTTAATTTGCAGTGAAACGACAACGGAGTAAGTTTTGTCATGAATACATGGCACAAAAAGTGGATTACTCTAAATACACTGTCGAAATTGAAATATTCTTTGTGGACAAACCATTGAATTCAGGCATTGTTGCAAAGGTTTTCCAGAATGTTTACAAAAGAGCGACTTATTTCAAGAAAACTGTTATCAACCGGGGACAGAGTACTGTTTTCCCCTTTGCCTGCGACAAATCTGAAAAACTTACGCTCACTTGAAGATTTCAGTCGAAGACTTTTGTTTATAAAATATTCTTTGCGGACGAACAAAATAACGTATTACGATCACGTGATTGTTCACCGTGTTGATAATAATCAACATTTTCTTAAAATATTCGATCCCATAATTGACGGACAAGTTTAGGGTGCGGGCCTAAGTAAATAGTGCTAAAAATGCTTCTTCACTCTAGAAAATATCCCTGTTTCCTAGAGGCTCATTTTCATATGTGTTTTTATATACCCCACCTATAGAATAGGCCCACTAAAACAAAATATAAATATGAAGTAAATAAAACTTTATATAGAATTAATCACCATAGTCCACAGTACATAAAAACTGCATTGCGCTTTAATTATCTTCCCTTCTCTTAGAATAATCTTAGATTTCTAGAGGGACAATTTTCACTTTCGGGCTACCGGAAAAAACCTAAATGTTGTTCAAAACTTTTTTCTGTTAAAACATTGGTCAAAATTAGGGGCCATATAATCATCACAACTATAAATACTACAAAATAACATTAAAAACCCTGTTCCAAATGCTTGATTCATTCGAAAACGCTATTTCAAGCTTTCATTGTCTTCAATGTCAATTTACCCCACCCACTTGACACCCATCAACATATCCATTCAAGGTTCTAGTATAAGATTATTATATTTGAACATTATATGCCACTGTCCTAAAAGGTGTCTTTAATGTAGAATTTATTTGACGAAAAGTGTTGATGGCAATTAACTTTAATTATGCCCATTTTCTCGCACATCGGGATCAATTTCCTGCTAAAAACACTCCGACAGGTGTTCAAATTTGACACATACTGTGATATGTCAATGTCATTTTTTATTGTTAAGGTACGAAGCTTCTAATTGATCTGATTCTTTCGGTCTGATTAAAAGGTCTAAATGTAGATAAAATGTGAAATCCCAAAGTGATCGTATAACGTGTAATCCGTTTATCGTGAAGACTGTAGCGTGCGCTTCGTTCATCGTGTATATCATGTATCATTCTGAATCGCTCATCGTGTATTTACCAAGCGTGCAACGTGCGTGTATTGTGCGTACATCGTGCGTGTACCGTGCACTTCGTGTGACAACTGTTACATTCCGAACACTGTACTTACCCACTGATACAAGCCTGAAACATTTTTCAAACAAGAGGGCCATGATGGTCCTATATCGTTCACCTGACTACCATTGGGTCATGATTCTAACATAATTCGTAGAGGTCCACTACACAATGCTAAGTAACATGTCAAATATCTATTATCTGCCTGTCAGCCTTGTGTAATTTTTTGAAGTTTTCCCTATATAAGCCTATGTGAAATCAAGTGACTTCCCCCCCACCCCTCCAGGGAAGGGGTAATTTTGACTAGGGGATCATGATTTGAACAATCTTCGTAGAGGTCCACTAGACAATGCCACATGCTAAATATCTAAGCTCTAGGCCTTATGGTTTCAGAGAAGAAGATTGTTTAAGTTTTTCCTATATAAGCCTATGTAAAACCAAGTGACCCCCGGGCAGGGTCAACTTTTACCCGGGGCTCATGATTTGAACAATCTTGGTAGAGGTCCACTAGACAATGCCACATGAATATCTAATGCAATTTGCGTTGTGGTTTCAGAGAAGAAGATATTTTAAGTTTTTCCTATTTGTTACCATAGCAACCAGAGTTCTGCATTGAGTGGAATTCTTTGAACAACTTTGATAGAGTTTCATGCAAGGAATATCCCTGTTAAGTTTCATCAACATTGGCCCAGTGGTTTCAGAGGAGATGTTGTTTGAAGGAAACGGACGGACGGATGGAAGGACGTCGGACCCTGGACAGAGAGTGATCCTAATAGCTCACTCTGGCACTTTGTGAGAAACAAAGGCAGTCCCTCGCAAGTGATGAATGCCCCCGAAAGAGGTGTCTTCAGTCTGTGTCCTCTCTATGTGCTCAATAATTGTGCTATGTAATTTTAAAATCCTTCAATGCCTGACAGAGTTACCATGCATACAGTATTCCAAAACTTTTAAACACTAAGTGTAACATTGACCTTTGAGGTAGGGACATGGTTCTTGCACACAACACATTGTCTTGATGTGCTGAACATTTGTGCCAAGTTATTGCAAAATCAATCAATGCATGACAAAGTTACAGTCCGGACACAAATGTTTGCATATATACAGGATTCCATTACCTATAAACATTAAGTGTGACCTTGACCTTTGAGGTAGGGACGTGGGTCTTGCATGCAACACGTCTTGATGTGTTAGACATTTGTGCGAAGTTATTTTTAAAATCCTTCAATGCATGACAAAGTTACAGACAGGACACAAATGTGTGCATATATTGAGGATTCCATTACCTTCAAACTCTAAGTGTAACCTTGACCTTTGAGGTAGGGACATGAAAGACTCACCACACCGTCTTGATGTGCCGAACATTAATTTTGTGCCAAGTTATTTCAAAAGCTTTCAATGCATGACAAAGATACAGCATGGACATGAAGAAATATAAAACAGACGGACGGACGGACGGACAGATGGTGCGATTTTAATATGCCACCCTTCGGGGGCATAAAAAAATGATTTTCATATGATAAAGTATATAAAAGTATTTGACGCAATCAATATGGTAAATACCCTAATCTGTTTCAATGCTTCTAATTTTGTCAATTCTCAGCCGATTTCACTAAAACAGGTGTCAACAGACGCAGAAATGATTATGCTTCAAAAATGGAAAATTTGTTTTCAAATTTAAGTTTTATGAATAAATAATACTTACCTGGAATAACACTGAGGATACTCTTTTCCTTGATCCGCATAATAGACTAACCCGTATAGTAAGCTTTTTAGAAAGCTGCGCATGCGCAGATCATAGAATCTTACTTCCCCTATCCTCCACATGATAAACCAGTTCCTTTTCTGGCGAAAGTGTTCCCCAAAGAAAACTGTTTAAAAGTTAAGAGGGGAGGCTGAGCGGGTACCTGTTATTCCAGGTAAGTATTATTTATTCATAAAACTTAAATTTGAAAACAAATTTTCCATTTTTATTTCATAAATAAACTTACCTGGAATAACACTGAGGATAACCCAAGATTACACAGCATTGTGAACTTGGTGGTGGGAGCTGTTTAAACAGTTCTGCTAGAAGTCTTTACTAAGTTTGAAATGTATACATACAAATTACACTGGTTGAATAAAAACCAAAGTGTTTTACTCACCTTAAAATGAAGTGAGTTTCTACCTCTTATTTATCCTGTATCTTCAGGAACAATGAGCTTGTGACTTCAAGCCCAATATAAATAAAGAATGTACAGTACAGTAACCATATATCACTAGTTCCCTCTGTATGGACACTTCATGTCTTCCTTAGACATTTCACTAGGATGTCATCATATCCAGTACCTTCATATTGAAGACACACTAGTCTTGTGTGCAGATGATAGGATGACTAACTTCACTTATAAATAAAATTTATGTTCATATCCTGCGATCCGCAAAAATAAGAGATTATTTCAATCCATCTTAGACTTACTATATTCCAGTCAATATTTGTGTTTCTTACACATTCATCAACTAAAAATTTACAGTTTTGAGATAGTGCCTTGTGAAGGTGGTCTCCCTTGACCAATCAGCACTCTCCATTATCTGCTGAAGTGATGCACTTTTAAAAAGTGCCCACGAAGGACCCACACTTTGCGTTGAATGACCTTTCACTTTACCTACTGTCTTTTTTTGTTTTTTGTAACAGAATTTTATGACACTTACTAACCATCTAGACACAGTCTGTGATGTAATTGCTAAAAATAACTTAACTACATCCTAACCAGAGTCTGATTTTCTAAATTCTTCTGGGTTTTTTTTAAGTAAAAGAAAAGGGCCCACTTTGGGTCCAGAGTTTTGTTATTAGGTAAAGTCAGTCAGAATAATGGCTTTCCAGGAATCACACTATTGGGACAACGAATACGGACCTTACTGTGGCATATTTGGTCATAGTTTAGTCCGGCGTCTATGTGTACGCTGGCGAAATGGCAGTCTGCACAATGATCTACCATTTCATGGTGAAGCACATGGGACAGGAGGATTAGGAGTCGTCGGGCTGTTGCAGAAGTTACGCAAGCGAAAGCTGGCGAAGTTTGACATAGTCTTCATACTGATTGGTGAAAATGATATGGAAAAATTTAACAATCATCAGCTACTCCACGCCCTACTTGATATAAGAAATGAATTCCGCAGCTGTTGTGTTCAGCACGTCGTATTTGGGAGCCTCTTCCATCGTCATCAACGTCGTTACAACAAGTTATGCAGACGTCTTGACAAGATCTTGTTGAAACTCCAACTCGACAAAATCTGGTCAAATGGCCCAGAGTTAATGAACAATGACGTTATAGACAGCCGTGATGGTGTGCACATTAGAAGAGATGTTGACTATAAGTTCGCTGACAGCATCAGTCATGCCTTCCTCTACCTGAACCAGAAGCGCTGAAAACAGTCCTTTTCAGGGCTAAACTGACCCTTAACAGGGTCGACGGGCCATGATAAGAGCGCCTCCCCGTGGTGTGGCCTGGATGTGACATAATGAAAATTGTGCTTTCTATTTCAATGCTATTCATTCTGTCATAACTAAACGCTCTCCTACGTCATTCTGTTGTCTGTAATACTAATTATGTATTACGTTTTTCATGTCATAATTTTAGGAATAACCATTAAATAATCCGAAACACATATTTAATGATAACAATAATAATCAACATAATTATACATTGTCTATATAGCTGCCGATAACAACATGCCAAATAATTCGTCCGCATATTAATTCTGGTTCGCTAAGGTCGCTGTCTGGGTAACCGGTTCCGGTTCTCCAGACACTTCCATATAAAAAAGGCAGTGGCTAGGTAGCCGTGACCGGCTACCTAGACCAAAAGGCTAGGTAGCCGTACATATATTTCATACGTTGATATCTTTTCATTTTCAACAGTTTAATACATACTGCACAAGTCATATTATTGTTTGTACAATACACCTGTATACGCGACCGGTTATATTTAGATCCTTTGAATCACACATTGCCGCCGCGGTATTTCATTGCGAATCGCCGCTATACTATCACGTACTGCGTTTTATATAAGAGTTCTTGTCTTAACCTTAAAATGTGGATTTAAAATATCTATTCTCGTTTAACTCTGCCGTAATTGATCAATGTTTATTTTCCACTTGTCATTTGTCACTCGCGGTAGGTGTGAAAATTTTGGTCTGTCATAAAGAATGACAAAATTAACTCTTATCAATTAATTCCAAGCTATGTTACACCAGTAACACCAGTGACTGGTTAATGTTTATTAATTTGTTAATGTGAAAAATTATTTCTCTCTAACATTTAAAAACTTTTGAATGTTGTTTATCCGGAGCAACTTGTTCTGTTTGGAAAAAATGTATTATCCGGCCGTCCTGTATACCAAGTAAGACTATATTGGAAAACACAGCCGTACCCTTTTCTCTTTATTATTTGATGAATATTTAAATGTTTTGAATCAAATAAAAGCTGAAGTTATGAACTTTATGAATATGTAAAAAAATGTATATGTAAGTAAAACTTTGATAAGTTACGGCGTTAGATGGGAACTTAAATTCAATATCGGTCAATATTTCGGGCATATTTAACTGCTTTAAGAAGGCAGTGACAGGGTAGCGGTAAATTACACGGTAGGCCTACTGCTGCGATCCTTGTCTAATATTAATGAACAAGTAAACTTTTACAAATTATATACCTGAATGAATGATTATTCAATACCGATTCTATGTAGCTCCTCGTATGAAATGAATGTACGGCTACCTAGCCTTTTGGTCTAGGTAGCCAGATCCGGCTACCTAGACCAAAAGACTAGGTAGCCGGTCACGGCTACCTAGCCACTGCCTATAAAAAAAAGGCATTTTTGGGTGTGACTAACGTGGTTCTACAGATTTATTGGGGTGTAACCACTCAACGAATGTTTTGGTATGCGCACCGTGCTTAAATGCTATACAGTATAAGTCTATGGGAAAAGATTTAGTGTAGTCATACCAGTAAGTCTATGGAAAAATATTTGGTGGAATCGTACCTTAATTCTGCAGGATCGCGAAAACATATTTCAGTACTATAATTCAGCTTTCAACTTTCATCAGAACGCAATACGAGAATCAAATTTCTTACCACCCTCCATTGTGATTTTCTTCACATGATGACAACCGAAATAGGTAGAGTAAGATATAAATTTGTTTTAGTTTTTTATTTTGTTGACGTGTCATTATTATAACAAGTCACCGGTCGGCAACTCCAAACTCTCCGCAGTGGTTACTTCCCCTTACAGTCTTACGGATTTTCAGGGGTCGCAAAAACGGTTCAAGTTACGAAAATTATTGATCAGGTCGGACATCCGGGCATTTACCGTTGCGGTACCTGCTCAGGCATAGCAACGCCGTCCGAGGTGAAAACAACCGCCATCTTGTTAGTTAATAATGTTAGAGCGAAGTCCGTGTAATGTTATAAAATTATTTGATTAAAGCAAGGTCTTTCAAAAGTATTGAAAGACCTTGATTAAAGTATAAATATTCAGCAGTTATGACGAGTTTTTATATGCAAATGACACCAATTTCTGTTTTCTGTTTGTTTCTATCAAAAGGAAAAGATATTTTTCATTCTTAAAGTGAAGAAAGTAAATGTATCGAAAAGATCTAGATCTACGCATGCACATCACTTAAAACTATTCAATTATGGACGATATTATTTCCATTGACGATTAAAACTTGCCTCCGAAAATGAGATCACAAAGCTCCATCCAATTACTATATCTTAAATGAGGTAGAAATTCACAAGCAGCTATCCTAGCTTTTTCATGAAACGTTTTCTTGTGGGTAGAATCTATAGTTTTAAGAATTATCTAATTTAAGATCGCAAGTCAAAATAGTTCTCTCGATTTTATTCTAGTTGAAAACAAAATGTTGACGTAAACTATTAAAAAACAAAACTCTTTATGATTAAAATCACGATATCTACCTAAATACGTGTCCAATTTCACTTATAGAAAACCCTTTCATCAGAGTACATAAAATTTGTCATCATGCAACAGCCAAAAATATGTATTTTCTGAATATTTGTAGGGTTGCTAGAAACTTTGATTTGCTGCATTAATTTTTAAAGTTGTATACATGTTAGATGACTAAATAATATTTTTATGCAGACTTGATCATCCATTATAAATGTAACTCGGAGGTTAGTGAAAACAGGGTCTTTCAAATAGTACTATTTGAAAGACCTTGGTGAAAAATAATGTATATATATATAAACGTTATACAGGCCTATCATTCATTAAACATATGGTTTGTTTTTATCACAGTGATAAATAAATTCATATGCTACCGCGATCACAGTAAAAAAGGTTGCATAATTTAAATTGGGCACTCTGCAAATTGTTATGTAGATCTAATTATCAAATGCAATTGACCAGTGTGCAATATGCAATGATGTGTGACAAGTTAGATTGCTGGCAGGGGCGTCGCCAATTAACAACAGATCATATCGCATCCTTTGTTTGACTTAGCCCTTGGGCTAGATCCACTGAAATTCCATCAATGGTTAGATCTACTATAATTATTTACCATGGTAACGATGTCAAAATGAGATATTGTTTGTGATATTTGGTTTCATTGAAAGCGGGACTTAAATGTGTTTAAGGATTTTAAGGATGCGCTTTCAGTGTTCCGCAACATGTAAGTGACTTCTAGTATATCTATCTGATTCACATAGATTCTATATGATCTAGGGCCTTTACTGTAACTACGTGATTTTTGAAATTATTTTGAATATTTGCCAGCCCTTTTATAGACTAGATCTTAAGAAAACAAATCTGTGTCTTTAATGATAGCATATGGCCCTGTAATTAAATACATTTTGTGACAAAAGTTTCAACCTAGCATTCTCGTAAAAGATGTGTTTCGACATGATTTTAGTTATACGAGAAAAAGTTGTGCACTTGGGAAAATCTATATCAAGATAGGATAAGTTTGTAACAAATAAATTCTTTATATTAAAATTAGAAACTTAAAAGAAAATAATTAAAATATATAGATAATTTTACAAAGGCCGAATTTAAAAACATTTTCTATCTTTTTCTTGTCGTGCATGATATTTCACCCTCATTAAACAATCATTTTCAAGATTTTTTTAAAGAAAAATCTGACATAAACATCGCTAAGAGATTGAAATAAGTAAACATATGTATGAAATGGTTTGTTTAACGTTTAAACTTTGTCTGGGCCGAAAAATAAGACTATCTTAATGCTATTTGAACTGTGCGGTTGCCAGGTGCTTGTTTTCACCTCGGCAATATGGCGGATAATTGGTAACTACGGAAGTGACGTCATGCCGACCTGATCAATTGGTAGCGAATATCCATCGAATTATAAAACAGGGTCCGTGTAATATACGGACCCTTCATGAAACAAGATGCATGCAAGATGTTGACTGCTGAAAGAAATGGTACTTTTTATGGTGCCACAAGAAAGAAACACTTTAGGAATGTGTATCAATAGAATCTCTTTACATTTCCTAAGTACAAACTTGCATTCAATGGAAACGTGTTGCGTTTTTTTCAAAACTAAAATGGCTGACATTGAATGACGTCACATAAATGACGTCATTTCCAACGAAAGCTTATAGACGGTGCAGCGTAATAAGTATGTTATCGTATCGTCCAGGGGTCGACACTTTCCAATGTTCGATGGGTATATGACAAATCACTAAAGTCTGTCCCACGCAAACGGTAGACTTCGGTTAAATTTCGAATAGGCACATGACATCAATAATAATAATATGAAAATAGGCAATACCTATATCGGGCGAAAGCATAACAGGAATTTCATTTTTAGGGGACGCAAAAACAGTTCAAGTTCCTAAAATAACGCACAGACGGTGCATCGTTATAAGTATGTTATCGTATCGTCCATGGGTGCGGACAAATTGAAATTTTCCATGGGTAATCGTGAATTCATTAATTTTATTGCTTTCAGTATTCAATTAAATACTCGTACATGCGTTTACCTATGGCCGGGCTTCGCCCGAAGGGCCCTTCGAGCTTTCGCCCGTATTAAATACACCAGCATCACTGGAACATTAATTATCTCCAGGCTACTTTTTCATTTTTTGATTAACTTGATATTTTAGTCAAAATTTGAATTTTTGTGTTTTTCCCATAGGCCGTAATGTTAATGACGCGACGTCGCTAAATCCAATATGGCGGCGCCCGTAACGTCGCTATCGGGGATAAACTCAAAGTTAGCGACGTCAGTTTTTATATGACGCTAACGCGTTCTACAAAACATTTGCAACGTCTTTATATGAGTTTTTTACGGGTTGCTAAAGCCGTCGTTTTGATAACTGAGGAAGAGTAAGGGCTTACATTGCAGTATTTAACAATTTTGTATAACGACTATGGTTTTAATCATTTGCCGTGTAATTTAGACATGGGAAATTTAGGTTTAATAAAAGTTTCTTAAACTTCTATATTTACCAACAAAACTCAAAAGGATGCCAAATATGCATTTAACTCAAAATTAAGCCAAAATAAATCAATTTTCAACGAACGATCGTCATGTGACGATAGATGAATACCTACTCGCAGCTTTGAATAAACAATAAAATAGCAAATAGCCTGTGGCGCATGCTTCAAAACCACGGCGGGAAATCAATTATAGAAGGAATGCATGGCGAGCCGACATGTACATCCAGACTTCACGCAACACACTGAATTAATGTTTTAGAAACAATAACTCACTTTGATGTTGTTGTGCTTCTCAAACCGCTTTAAGGAATCGGGTAGGGAAGATGAGATGGGAAATTAGGGTTGATCTCCTGTCTACTTTAGTACCTACACAGTCGTGTACGTCTCGCGTATTTCGGATTTGCTATTCTTTGTTTCTGTTTCAATGTAAAATAGGATCAACACCAAATACATTTAAACACAGCATCACGCGTGGAAGAAGAATCAGTCTCTATGGTGCAACGACGGAACCCACAGTTAATTCCTGCCGCTTCTCTCCGGTCATATATTTAATGGGTAATGAATAGCCTGAGTTACCGAGGATGCTATGCAGAGGTGCCACTCCTTTCCGATCCACCTTCATTAGGGCGAGCGTTGTAGGATAGAGATTGGAAATAATTCTCCAACTATTATATAGATCTACATTGTAACAGAAATGTGAAACAGTCAGTTTTACGCTGGTCACTCGGAATGATAATTTTCTTTCACAATCATGTCGGTAACATGACCGAAATTAAGACTTTTCATGGGGGAAGGTAGAGAAATTAAGTCGAGTGATTTCTACATATTTATTTATGCTCGATTTCGACACTTCCGCCATTTCACTGGCACCCTTAGAACGTCCCACAGACATTTATACTTCAAGAATTCAAAGACGAATTCTAGTTAGGAGGAGATGTATGTAGTAGAGGTATACTTCCTTGCCATTGAGCTAGCTTTTATAGCGAGGTGGTAGAGGATCCGCGTAGGGTCATACATAGTTGTTAGCGTAGCTACGTCGTATAGTAGAGCTCTGACGAAATGTTCAGCGCTACTTACAGAAATCATACTATTCTTAATAAAAAGTTGACCGGCGATGATTTAAATTTTGTTTTAGTATGGGATGAGTTTTGGACACAATAATTATATTGGTATGTAACTTCCACCCAAAAAGGGGTTGTGATCTCCTTTCCTGTCCGTAGTTTCGGACCGGGAAGGTGGCCAAGCAAAATGCATTTACTTTTTAAGATAGATCATCTATAGAATTATAAAGTAGACATTACATGTGATATTCTATGTAAATTGTCTCATCCAGTCCTCGAGGTTTTAAGTGCGAGCGATACCTAAACACAAGATAGATCATGCCGTTTATCGGCTCTATAGGCATTGCACATGTTTAGTTGCTCGCCGTGAGTTTTATTAATGTAGTGACGTCAGCAATTACGTAATATGCTCACATCAGTAGGTACTGATACTCCCAAGCAAACCATCGAGCCAGAATTTTCATACTTGGAATATTCACAACCAAGCCGATCAAGACCAGAATACTGGAATAACCTAGGATCATCTAAAAATAGAACCCCAAAACAAGAGGAAATGGCTCAAGAAATCATCACCGAAATCCTGTCCAGCATCAATGACAAGACTGCAGTGGCATTTACGGACGGTTCATGTAAAGGAAACCCGGGCCCCTGTGGTGCTTGGGCATGTGTCCTCCTACCCAATCATGATCTTCTAGAGCTGAAACAACCAGTCTCTACATCAGGGTCAATTCTGGTTGGCGAAATGGTTGCCATAAAAATAACTTTAGAAGCTATTTTGGAAGAAAGGAAAAGGCATGACATACGCAGTCTTGTCATTCTCAGTGACAGCCAATCTGCAGTTGGAATCATTAAACTGGGCTGGGATAACAACGCGTACAAACATCTGTTCATGGAAATTAAACAGTTATGGGAAGAATTAAACAACTCTAATATAAATATCAACATCAGTTGGACGCCAGGGCATGCAGGCATTACAGGTAATGAAACAGCAGACCGGCTTGCGAAGGAAGCTGCAGTAGAAGCAGAGGCTATGAGTGACGAGGGGATAGTTACAAGCCAAAGAGATATCAGGATGTCAGCCCGAGAATCAACAAAAATTAAGTGGCAAAGGAGATGGGAAATTAGTAACAACGGTCGACACCTCTACCAATTCAGGCAAAAAGTAAAGCCCAAGCATATTGGCTTCAATGGATTCAGCAGCCAAAAGCCAGTGCTTTATTTACAAAGTGGTTACTGTCTGAAAGACTATCTCCATAAAGTCGGCATAGAAAATTCACCAATCTGTAGCTGTGAAGAACCAGAGACTGTTGCTCACTTTTTATCAGATTGCACAATATATGAGGGTCTACCGGGAGAAATTCAAACAAGAAATTTTCCTATATACCGGATTGATTGACTTCAGTGAACACTTGTTGCTGACCGAACAAGAAGATGACCCACACAAAGAGTACCGCAGAGTCATACTTGAAATTCTGAATGACTTTGTAAAGTCATCCAAAAGATTTAACTAATAAGCTATACTTTACACATCCGATTTCAGTTTACTAAATTAGATTTCGAATACCTGTGCGTTTTTAAGTGATTATACCTGAGGAAGAATTTTAGCCTATACCGGAGTGTTAAAACGGGTCTCACTTTTGTCCATCCGTGATAAAACTTCCCTGATATGGTTACTACTACTAAAATTCTGTTGAATCGATTTTCGGAGTTACTTCCCTTGCTATGACAATGTACTGGTTATTCTGAATTCTATACCTGCATTATGGGTTATATAGGCTATAGTAATATTATTGAACAGTACACATAGTACTGTAACTATATTGCTAAATGTTAAGCGCTCTAATGCTAGTTATTTCATTACTATTCATTATAATTATATGCTCGACTTTTGTTTAAACTTGAAAGATAAATAATTCGGAGTCTGTCAACTATCATATGTAATAAGTCAAGCTCTATTAAAAATGCCAAAAATCATTTTTTTCCTGTGGCCATCTGTGGCCTATTATACAAAATAAGTCTGACTCTATTGAACAAAAACATGCATCAAATTCCTGTGGCCATCTATGGCTTATTGTATAATGTAATTCTAGTTAGAACTACTGACAAAACATGCATTAATTTGTTGTGGCCAACTCTTACCTTTCATATCATGTAATTCTAGGAATACATTGTATTGAATAATGACAAGCATCGATTCTATGGCCAACTGTGGCCTATCATATACCATCATTCTGGCTGTACTGAACATAGACATGTATTGAGTTGCTGTGGCTGTCTCTAACCTGTCATATCATGTAATTCTGGCTCTACTGAACAAAATCATGCATCATTTTGCTGTGACCATCTGTGGCCTATCGTTTAATGTAATTCTGGTTATACTTAACAAAGACATGCATCAGTTTGCTGTGGCCATCTGTGACATGTCATATCAAGTAATCTTAGCTATATTGTACAAGGAAATGCATCATTTTGCTGTGGCCATCTGTGACATGTCATATCAAGTAATCTGAGCTATATTGCACAAGGACTTGCATCATTCTGCTATGGCCATCTGTGACATGTCATATCATGTAATCTAAGCTATATTGTACAAGGAAATGCATCATTTTGCTGTGGCCATCTGTGACATGTCATATCATGTAATCTTAGCTATATTGAACAAGGACTTGCATCATTTTGCTGTGGCCTTCTGTGAAATGTCATATCATGTAATCTCAGCTATATTGCACAAGGACTTGCATCATTTTGCTGTGGCCATCTGTGACATGTCATATCATGTAATCTCAGCTATATTGTACAAGGACATGCATCATTTTGCTGTGGCCATCTGTGACATGTCATGTCATGTAATCTTAGCTATATTGTACAAGGACATGCATCATTTTGCTGTGGCCATCTCTGGCATGTCATATTATGTAATCTTAGCTATATTGTTCAAGGACATGCATCATTTTGCTGTGGCCATCTCTGGCATGTCATATTACGTAATCTTAGCTATATTGTACAAGGACATGCATCATTTTGCTGTGGCAATCTCTGACATGTCATATCATGTAATATTAGCTATATTGAACAAGGACATGCATCATTTTGCTGTGGCCATCTGTGGCCTATCGTTTAATGTAATTCTAGCTGTATTGAACAAAGACATGCATCATTTTGCTGTGGACATCTATGGCCTATCTTTTAATTTGTTCAATAGAGCCATACTTTTGGTGAATGAAAGGCTATAGATGGCCACAGCAAAATGACGATGTCTTTGTTCAGTAGAGCCAAAACTATGGAATATGATAGGCGACATAATGGCTACAGCAAAATGACGTATGTCTTTGTTCAGAAGAGCCTGAATTACATTAAACGATAAACCACAGATGGCCGCAGCAAAATGATGCGGGTTTTTTTTTCATTAGAGCCAGAATTATGGTACATGATAGGCGACATATGGCCACAGCAAAATGATACATGTCGTTGTTCAATAGAGCCAGAAATACATTAAACGATAGGCCACAGATGGCCACAGGAATTGATGCATGTGTTTGTTCAATAGAGCCAGAATTACATTAAACGATAGGCCACAGATGGCCACAGGAATTTGATTTATGTATTTGTTCAATACAGCAAGAATAACATTAAACGATTGGCCACAGATGGCCACAGGAATTTAATGCTTGTCCTTGTTCAATATAATTAAGATTACATGATATGACATGTCAGAGATGGCCACAGAAAATTGATACGAATCTTTGTTCAGTACCGCCAGAATTACATTAAACGACAGGTCACAGATGGCCACAGCAAAATGATGCATGTCTTTGTTTAGTAGAGCCAGAATTACATTACACGATAGGCCACAGATGGCCACAGCAAAATGATTCATGTATTTGTTCAGTAGAGCCAGAATTACATTAAACGATAGGCCACAGATGGCCACAGCAAAATGATGCGTGTCTTTGTTCAGTAGAGCCAGAAAAACATTAAAAAATAGGCCACAGATGGCCAAATGGATTTGGTGCATGTCTTTGTTTAATGTACATTGTGTATTATAGACCACAGATGTCCTCAGATAATTGATGCTTGACATTGTTCAATATAGCCAAATGCAGGCAGAAATAAATTTTATGCGTAGCCAGAGATGGTCATGTCGTTTATATACATTAAATGAATAACTTCTTATATTGCAACACATATTCAACTTTTTTTACTTTTATTCATTCACTTTACAGCGTGATATGCTTACAATAAGAAGTTTGGAGAAACATGTCTGGATTCACGTTCATATACATTGTGATTAAAAGGACCTAGCATAGACCCTTGAGATATGGCATTGGTTGACCTTTTTTTCTTAAAGTGGCAAATGGTCGAGGATTTTATCATCGAAGTTCAAAGCGCCTAGCACTGACCCTTCAGATATGCCACAGCTGGGATTAATTCGCCTTTTTCTGCAATTTGTAATGGCTTTTATATTGCACCTAGCACTGACCCTTGTTATATGCCACAACCGGGATTAATTCGCCTTCTTTTCTTAACATTTGGCAATCAATAAAAAGAATATTAAAAAGTCGTTTATCTATTATATCAGTACGTTATTTTATTATGCAGTTTAATTGTTGACACTGAATTACGTATTTTTCAAGTTTAAACAAAAGACGAGCATAAGGGCCATTTTCAAATGCATTTCTTTAATTATAGAATTATATACAATTGGCACTTCATTAAGCGTAAATAGCTTTGGTTAAAAAATTAAAGCCTTTATAACATTTAGCGTTGTTCAACCTCCTGACAGATGGCCAGATCTTAATGATCCCATAGATGGACAAAAGGAAAATCCGTTAAAACGGCCATTAGAAGGCTAAGACGAAACCAAACCAAACTAAACGAGGTACATGTAGTAACCTAATAGTTAACGGACGCCATTTTTATGTATAGATTTAGGTCAGATGATCCTATTGCAGTCCGGCTCAGGGATTGGCTGAAAAAAGTACAGGGAAAACCGTAAGATTAAATGAGACATTACCTGATTGGTAGAAAAGGTTGTGTTTACAAATGCAAAAAACTCATTTGAAAAATAAAATGCAATGTCTTCTGCACGCGAATGAATATTTTAGGACTGGTTATCATAATAAATAACACTGAAATCGCCATATGAATAGAAGGTGTACACATGCGGTTTAGACCCCTAAATCTCACCTGACTGAGTGGGGTGGTTGTCTCCCTTGCCAAATTGTAAAAAACTGGGTTGGTCAACCCCATATAAAAACAGCATTTTCTGGTGCCTGAGAGACTAATCTGTTCGAAAAATGTAATTTCATTGGTCAACACCCTATAGGTGGGTATGATACAGGGTCTCCTTTTGACTAGAGTTATAATGTAAGTCAATGGGGAAAACAATAGGAGTATCTGACCTGTATGTAAATACCATCAACTAGATTTATTAGGAATGTTGTGATTCAAAGGGATGTGATTGGATTCCAGTTTCAATTGGAGAAAATACATAGGATAAGGATTTCATCAAGTTACGGGTCTTTTACTCGTGGTATGCTTTTGAAGCACTGAAATATTAACTAGTGTTTCAATAATATCCCAGGGTTGTTTATCCGGAGATCGGTGTGTAGGGAACTAGGAATTACAGTAGATCAATCAACGCATGTTTATAAAACTCTGTAAATCTACTTGAAAATATCATGTGACTATTTTGATAAGAAAGTGATGCTTGCTCGTGAAAGATGGGGAGTATGTGGACAAAATGGTCTAGTTCTTCATACTTTGAACAATGAACATAAATCACCGTAAGTTTTTTTTTCTACATTAATCAAATTTTCAATTAGCATTCACAATTTGGAGACATTCCCAGAGATTTTAGGAATAAGGACACGTGCATTTTCGTGTACATCATCCAAAACAAAGATGGCGTCGAAAATACACAATGGACATATCATATGCCATAGAGAAACTTTATTTGAGGATAACAAGAAAACCAAGGAGCCGATCGAAAAATCCTTTAAATTTGGGAGGGTGACTTGGGAGGGTGACTTTTTCATAGATTATCAAACAGGCATTTATTTTTAGCTGTGTTGTCCAATAGTACCTTTTCCAGGCCAAAGTTGAGTTTCCCTTTGGGATGGGACAGACTTTAATATGAAAATAGGCAATACCTATATCCAGGAATTTCATTTTTGGATCGATTGAATTTATTCAATCGTATCCAAAGTAAACAGAGTATTTCAGACCCTTACGGCCGAACTCATTTTTGTCGAATACGACCGAAAAGTAGTTCGATATTACTGTCCTCTGTTTTAAAAATTATATAGTAACAGATCTAAATAATATCAAAACATTACAGAATAGCATAACATTATATTGTTGTTTTTCTTATAATTTGTAACTTAAATCAACGAGGTATCTGTTCTGTATAGAACTATTTTCCTACGCGGTTTTTATCGTCAGACCGGTGTGACATGAGAAATGTAAGACCCGTGAAATACGTATCGCTACACCGGATACACTAAATTCAGTGTTTCCGCGAGAGCGCGTTTTCTGCGGTTTTGACGCACTCATTTTGTCAATGACGCAACAGAAATAGCAAAGAGCGTCTTCTATGACGCAATTAAAATGTGTATGATCAAATTACTACAAAAACAACATTTCAAAACCTCTCAAAACGCTTCAAAATGCAAGATAAAATACGCTTCCGGTATGGGATATGTCTAATTTTGACCCTATTGCGTCGTCGTTGTCGTCTGATTTCGGATCGACCCGCATTTTGTACCATTGCGTTTTTGTGTGTGTTGATTCCTATGATACCGTCATCATAGATCGTAGACGCACAACAAGAGATGGTCGACGAACCTTAATAGGGGAAACAAAAACGTCTTTCTGAGTGATTTTAATGATCATTTTGTAGTCATTTCGATCAGACTGTCACTATTGAAAGGGGTTTAAGTGTGCCAAATAATATCCAAGTTTAATGTCTATGGTTGAATGCACTTATGAAAAATTCGCTTTGTGGACAAATTTGACTTTTGAGATGCAGTGACAAAATGGAAAGCATCCAAAGAGAAACACCTGTTGTCTTGCCAACCCTTTGATTACCCACCATTTTGTGATGTATCACATGCAGTTTTACAGAAGTAAACTAAATAAAACTTCTTTAACACATAGTCATGCCTTTTATTTTTTTACAATAAAGGGTATGACCCTCGGAATTTCTAAATGACCCCCAAGTTCTGATACAGGGAATTGGCACCCAGGGTCTTCCTCCTCCATGAAAGCCGGAAGTTGCAATATGACCTTAGCTGTTGGGTGCGACGTTAAATCCGAATTAATTCGCACAATACAATCAACCTTATGGGCATATCCCATAACTTTTGAATGACATTTAAAGTTGTTCAAACCATAAATTTTCAGTTCAGTTTTGTCAAAATCCATTTCTCAGTTACGATTCACAGCTTAATTAGGGTAGTTGAACATAGTCACTGAATGACATAATGTAAGCACATGGGTTCCTATCTCAAAAGTAAAGTTTACACAAATGGTGAAAGGTCAAAATTTGTGGACAGTTGTGTCTCCAGTATATTACTTTACTCGTGTAAGGGTTGTCCTGATATTCACACATGTATGTGTACAGTCTATGTTGTCCTGATATTTACACATGTATGTGTGCAGACTGTGTTGTTCAGAGACAATCGATCCTCCAGCACTTTCAGTCCTTTGATTAGAAATGGTACGAATTTTCAGGGGACGCAAAAACGGTTCAAGTTCCGAAAATTGCGTACAGACGGTGCATCGTTATAAGTATGTTATCGTATCGTACAGGGGTGCGGACAAATTGAAATCTTCCATGGGTAATCGTGAATTCATTTATTTGATTGCTTTCAGTATTCATTTAAATACTCGTACATGCGTTTACCTATGGTCGGGCTTCGCACCCTTCGAGCTTTCGCCCGTAATATGAAAATAGGCAATACCTATATCGGGCGGAAGCATACGGTGTCAAACTTCTCACAACGTCTCTGTTCTAATAATACGGGATTTATTACGGCGCAAAGCGCCGGGGAAATCCCCGAGACGGTAACGCCTATGGGTCTACTCTGCATTCACTGAGAAAGCTTTTTTCGCGAGATCCGGTTCCGCTTTATGTGTTTGAGTAGACGGGTTTTCATCCTTAAAATTCCGGTGTAACAATACAGCCGAAATTACTCAGAATAGATAACCAGCTGTTTTTCTTTTTTTTTCTTTAGAAGATATGTTACAAAACAGTGATAATGTAATAGTAAGGTAGTGAAAAAGAGTGTTTTGAAAGTACATTCCGTCGCGAAGCGCCTGCATTTAAATGTGTTAGCGGTAAAGAAAGTGCTTCCATACGTCATCGCACGTGAATAATGAGCTTGAGTAGACGGGTTTTTTATTCTTAAAGTTCTGGTGTAACAATGCAAGCGAAATCACCGAGAATTGATAACCAACTGGGGTTTTATTTTCGTGCACTGACGTACTTCCTGTTGTCTGTTTATTTCTGTTGATCAATAACAAAGATCGAGCTTATGGGCCCCATGTAGATTTCTATATGGGCCCCACTTGGGTAGTCAATGTCGGGCCCACATGGAAAGTGCAACCGGGATTGACATGGGTCCCATATGGGATAAGATATGGGTCCGACATGGGACCCAGGTGGGCTCAACATGGGACCATTGTGGGCAAACAGATATCGGACCATTGTGGGCAAACAGATATCGGACCATTGTGGGCAAACAGATATCGGACCATTGTGGCTAAACACACATCGGACCATTGTGGGCAAACAAACATCGGACCATTGTGGGCAAACACACTTCGGACCATTATGGGAAAGAATTTATGGGACCATAATGGGCAACCAATGGGTCCCATTTGAGCATATTGCCAGAACGTAGAGAATAACATGCCCTCTGCATCTTCATCCTTAAGTCTGACCACACTTCTCATGTCGTTTGTTCTTCACAGGGACACAGTGTCTAAAGGTGATATTAAGGTATATTCTAACAAACTACTTAATAGGATTTTTAAAACAGATAATTTATTACAAAACATTTCATTATGCAACCTGACAAAATGACAATTTGTAACAATAGCAGACCATAGACAGCACACAATACTATGCATTCATAGTTATACAAACTTACACACCTGGCTTATTTATAGTGGTTCTTAATTGTTTCAAATTTTAGCAACAAGTATTATTTACATAAAAGCAAAACGTGTTTATAAGGCCGATGATAGGATAATAGAGTTTTGCCTACTACCCAAGCATTTGACCATACAAAATTACTCTAAAAATTTTAGCAACGGCTGCAAAATATTTATGCAAAGGAAAAACATGAAAAAGTATGTCATAAAGGCTACGTTAAAATGAAATCTAAAAAAACTAGACAGTCTAAAAATACTAGACAGTTTTGAAAAAGGCTTTTAAAGGTGGATAATCAGATTTTGGCAATTTAACAGATTTGTTTGAAACTTTAACATCTGATCATTCACACTCATTTATGTTCACTTAGCGCTTAATTCAAGTAAGATTTTCACTGGAGGTATTTTTAAAATTTGATTTTCCTATCCTTGTTGCCCAACCAAGATAGAGTTATTATAGTGATACACATACTTTGCCTAAGGAAAGATATAGATATAAGACCTGTTGTATTATATTTGTAAAATATTTGCATTAACGATTATATATTTAGATGGAATTCATTAGAAATGCAAGATTGAAAAATTATCATTACCTCCCTTTACCTATCTTGGTTGCGCAACCAAGATAGATTGGAAATAAATGAATTCAAAAGCTACACATAGTTTTAAAACTTGCCTTTTGGTTCAGAATGTTAAAATATTTGTATATCTATCCAATGCAAATGTAAAAGTAGAAATTATATTGAAATAAAAAAGAAATACTCAACTTTTTAAATACTTTCATATTAAAGGGGAGTAATAACATTTTTTTTATAAAAGTTAATAAAATGTAAATTTCTAATAGTGATCTAACTCTATGTATGTAATGGGTCAATTTTGTTCCTTAAATAAATCTCTAACAGAATATACAAAAAGTCAAAATTGTCATCAAATGTTGCTTAAATGTGATTGAACACCTTTAAGTCCATTTTACACAACAAAATTTAATTAAGATACAATCATGCACTGTAACCTTGACCTTAAAGGTGGTCTATGTGGGACTTTTCTTGTATAAAACATGTATCTTGTTATAATGTCTGAATAACACACATTCAGCACTTAAAATTATTTGTTCATTGATGAAAATAAAGATTACTCCTCTGTAAAAATATGACACAAAATGAAACATCAAAATAAGAAGGCCATTATTCAGTGGGATATAAACCTAAGTAGCAAACAAATATATTCCTAATACTGTGAGACTAGTATGGTATATTTAACATGAGATCCAAAAAATAAAAACAATATTTTAGCACAGTAATGTTGCACTGTAACCTGGCACATGCAATACATAAAAAACCTAACTTCTTGAGTGAAAGTACTAAAGAAATTTCAGATAAAAATTTAAAGGTATATATAATAAAAGCAAGTATTCCAAGTTTCACAGCAATATCTCCAAGGGATAGACGCTAGGTTAAGCAGGATTATTCATCCTGTGTTTCTCCATTGGAATTGTCCGTATCATTTTGTGGTGGGATTACTAGAGTTTGGTTTTTCTTTTCTGCCCCCATCCCTGTCACGGGCACCAGACAACCATTTTCTTACTTCCAGCTCCAGGTCTTTTCTTGTTGCCAGTTTTGTTGATGGATTCCTTTGGAGAGCTCCTGAAACAACAAAAATATACATATATTATTGACTTATTACACTAGGTATCTGAACTTAAAAATCATGATTGTATGACTACCTGATTAGTCATGCATTGTGACGGGTTTGTCTTAAGTGACATGACTTGGTACATGTATATGTCTGCACTGGATGGTTATTCCTGTAAACCATGTACCATTGCGTACTTCGATAATGAGATGGTAATTGTTTTTTCAGTACAAATAACAATGAAAGATTAAAAAGTGAGTCTCTTTTAAGATATTGTTTATTATAATACAATTGACTTTGTCAAATATCCATGTTATGCTATTGCTGCAAGATGTTGAGGTTCACTTACAAATTCATTCAAATTTGAATAAAGAACACATAATGATTACTTTGGTAAATAAAAAAATTATGGACCTAATATCAACCTCATTCCAATGCTAGTAGTACCTAGATCAAGGTTAAATTAATATGGTATTCTCAACAGCTACCGGTATTCTTCTCCGTTATGAAGTACCAAATCTACGGCAAAATTACTTACTAAACAGAACACCCATAATATGAAGAGTATTCAATGGGAGTTTGCCTTTCTGTCCTTGCAGATTGTACTGAACTGCAAGTTCATTTGTCATGACTTCTTTTATTAGTCTGTTCACTGTTTCTCGAGCGTTCGTCCCTCCAAACAATGAGAGATACTTCACCGGTAATAATATTAAATTATTCACCACAGCAATCAAAAATGAAGCACATATATTTGAAGGGACATACTGACTCTGCAAAAGGGTGAGTATCCAACACTTCATTTATAGTTACTTAGGAAAGTGAAAAAGAATCGGTAAAAAAGTAAGAGTTAGGTTCTTTAGTATAATAGTGGCATCAATTGACGATGGTGGATATAATGTACAATAAAGAGAGTAATTACTCTTAAATCTAGTTTTCAATTCACATGCGGCTTTTTAAACCATTCCTCTAGGACGAAAAATTAAGTTTGTACAAAATAAGTAACTTAATCTTAATGATGCTCACCACACATAAATATTTGTCAAACTCCTTCAGTAATTCATTAAAGGAGTCTATGTCTTCCACCGTTGTAATGGAGAAAGAAACCTCTTCTGGAAGTGAGGAACTATTTTCCTCAACTGCTGGTCCCCTTGTAAGTAATAGCTGTAGGAGTCGTCGCTGCTCCTTTTGCTCCTCGATGATCTTTTCGAGCAGTGTCAGGAACTGGGCATCAGTCGTGCTTGATGAAATAAGAAAGGATTGATAGTTAAATACAAACATGACCATACATAATTTCGGAAATAGGTTTTACTTTCAAGTGATTCACCGGAACTTGACCATTACCATAGCTTTAAATAACATCAAACTTCAGGCATCGCAATTGTGCATAGAATTAAAAAAATCTTTAGTTTATCACATAGGTTAAAGCTTACGTACAGATGCACGGTTTTAACATAATCAGCTCATGTAACAGAAGCATGTCGGTGTCAAAATCTCTACAGAGCTGATATTATATTGTTAAGACATCCGACTTTCCGCAAATAAATATCTTGACTTGAGCAAAACCTATAAATTTCCTCGCGA
The DNA here is from genome assembly GCA_022818135.1 of Saxidomus purpurata. NCBI lineage: Eukaryota > Metazoa > Mollusca > Bivalvia > Venerida > Veneridae > Saxidomus > Saxidomus purpurata. Next base: position 48,046,998 of record JAFMSR010000002.1, read on the forward strand.
AATAATATGACAAAACTGTAAACAAATGCAAATCAGCTTCGGAATAACCAAAGTTTTACATATGCACACAAATACCAAAGAAATTACCAATATTGATCATGTATTTGAACAGTTTTACCGTTTATATTCCTATAATAATCAAAACAAGTTTTCTGTTTAATTTACCTCTCATTCAATCCTTCAAAAATGGATTTTCCTTTTATGGGATCATTAAGATCTGGCCATCTGTCAGGAGGTTGAACAACGCTAAATGTTATAAAGGCTTTAATTTTTTAACCAAAGCTATTTACGCTTAATGAAGTGCCAATTGTATATAATTCTATAATTAAAGAAATGCATTTGAAAATGGCCCTTATGCTCGTCTTTTGTTTAAACTTGAAAAATACGTAATTCAGTGTCAACAATTAAACTGCATAATAAAATAACGTACTGATATAATAGATAAACGACTTTTTAATATTCTTTTTATTGATTGCCAAATGTTAAGAAAAGGAGGCGAATTAATCCCGGTTGTGGCATATAACTAGGGTCAGCGCTAAGTGCAATATAAAAGCCATTACCAATTGCAGAAAAAGGCGAATTAATCCCAGCTGTGGCATATCTGAAGGGTCAGTGCTAGGCGCAATATTGAACATTCGAACTGATAAAATAGCTCCTCGATATCTTTTTTATCCATTTGCCACTTTAAGAAAAAAAGGTCAACCAATGCCATATCTCAAGGGTCTATGCTAGGTCCTTTTAATCACAATGTATATGAACGTGAATCCAGACATGTTTCTTCAAACTTCTTATTGTAAGCATATCACGCTGTAAAGTGAATGAATAAAAGTAAAAAAAGTTGAAAATGTGTTGCAATATAAAAAGTTATTCATTTAATGTATACAAACGACATGACCATCTCTGGCTACGCATAAAATTTATTTCTGCTTGCATTTGGCTATACTGAACAATGTCAAGCATCAATTATCTGAGGACATCTGTGGTCTATAATACACAATGTACATTAAACAAAGACATGCACCAAATCCATTTGGCCATCTGTGGCCTATTCTTTAATGTTTTTCTGGCTCTACTGATCAAAGACACGCATCATTTTGCTGTGGCCATCTGTGGCCTATCGTTTAATGTAATTCTGGCACTACTGGACAAATACATGAATCATTTTGCTGTGGCCATCTGTGGCCTATCGTGAAATGTAATTCTGGCTCTACTAAACAAAGACATGCATCATTTTGCTGTGGCCATCTGTGACCTGTCGTTTAATGTAATTCTGGCGGTACTGAACAAAGATTCGTATCAATTTTCTGTGGCCATCTCTGACATGTCATATCATGTAATCTTAGTTATATTGAACAAGGACAAGCATTAAATTCCTGTGGCCATCTGTGGCCAATCGTTTAATGTTATTCTGGCTGTATTGAACAAATACATAAATCAAATTCCTGTGGCCATCTGTGGCCTATCGTTTAATGTAATTCTGGCTCTATTGAACAAAGACATACATCAATTCCTGTGGCCATCTGTGGCCTATCGTTTAATGTATTTCTGGCTCTATTGAACAACAACATTTATCATTTTGCTGTGGCCATATGTCGCCTATCATGTACCATAATTCTGGCTCTTATGAAAAAAAAAAACATCCATCATTTTGCTGCGGCCATCTGTGGTTTATCGTTTAATGTAATTCAGGCTCTTCTGAACAAAGACATACGTCATTTTGCTGGAGCCATTATGTCGCCTATCATATATCATAGTTTTGGCTCTACTGAACAAAGACATCGTCATTTTGCTGTGGCCATCTATAGCCTTTAATTCAACAAAAGTATGGCTCTATTGAACAAATTAAAAGATAGGCCATAGATGGCCACAGCAAAATGATGCATGTCTTTGTTCAATACAGCTAGAATTACATTAAACGATAGGCCACAGATGGCCACAGCAAAATGATGCATGTCCTTGTTCAATATAGCTAATATTACATGATATGACATGTCAGAGATTGCCACAGCAAAATGATGCATGTCCTTGTACAATATAGCTAAGATTACGTAATATGACATGCCAGAGATGGCCACAGCAAAATGATGCATGTCCTTGTACAATATAGCTAAGATTACATGATATGACACGTCACAGATGGCCACAGCATAATGATGCATGTCCTTGTACAATATAGCTGAGATTACATGATATGACATGTCACAGATGGCCACAGCAAAATGATGCATGTCCTTGTACAATATAGTTTAGATTACATGATATGACATGTCACAGATGGCCACAGCAAAATGATGCATGTCCTTGTACAATATAGCTTAGATTACATGATATTACATGTCACAGATGGCCATAGCAAAATGATGCAAGTCCTTGTGCAATATAGCTCAGATTACATGATATGACATGTCACAGATGGCCACAGCAAAACGATGCATTTCCTTGTACAATATAGCTAAGATTACTTGATATGACATGTCACAGATGGCCATAGCAAAATGATACGAATCTTTGTTCAGTACCGCCAGAATCACATTAAACGATATGCCACAGATGGCCACAGCAAAATGATGCATGTCTTTGTTTAGTAGAGCTAGAATAACATTAGATGATAGGCCACAGATGGCCACAGCAAAATGATGCATGTCTTTGTTCAGTAGAGCCAGAATTACATTAAACGATATGCTACAGATGGCCACAGCAAAATGATGCATGTCTTTGTTCAGTAGAGCTAGAATAACATTTAACGATAGGCCACAGATGACCACAGCAAAATGATGCATGTCTTTGTTCAGTAGAGCTAGAAGTACTAGCTAAATGATAGGCCACAGATGGCCACAGGAATTTGATGCATGTTTTTGTTCAGTAGAGCCGGAATTTCATGATATGACAGGTCAGAGATAGCCACCGCAAATTAATACATGATATTGTGGTATATGGTAGGCGACAGATGGCCACAGCAAACTGATGCATGTCTTTGTTAAGTATAACCAGAATTACATTAAACGATAGGCCACAGATGGTCACAGCAAAATGATGCATGATTTTGTTCAGTAGAGCCAGAATTACATGATATGACAGGTTAGAGATAGCCACAGCAAATCAATACATGTCTATGTTCAGGACAGCCAGAATGATGGTATATGATAGGCCACAGTTGGCCATAGAATCGATGCTTGTCATTGTTCAATACAATGTATTCCTAGAATTACATGATATGAAAGGTAAGAGTTGGCCACAACAAATTAATGCATGTTTTTGTCAGTAGTTCTAACTAGAATTACATTATACAATAAGCCATAGATGGCCACAGGAATTTGATGCATGTTTTTGTTCAATAGAGTCAGACTTATTTTGTATAATAGGCCACAGATGGCCACAGGAAAAAATGATTTTTGGCATTTTTAATAGAGCTTGACTTATTACATATGATAGTTGACAGACTCCGAATTTTTTATCTTTCAAGTTTAAACAAAAGTCGAGCATATATTATAATGAATAGTAATGAAATAACTAGCATTAGAGCGCTTAACATTTAGCAATATAGTTACAGTACTATATGTACTGTTCAGTAATATTACTATAGCCTATATAACCCATAATGCAGATATAGAATTCAGAATAACCAGTACATTGTCATAGCAAGGGAAGTAACTCCGAAAATCGATTCAACAGAATATCTAGTAGTAGTAACCATATCAGGGATGGACAAAAGTTTTATCACGGATGGACAAAAGTGAGACCCTTCAAAAATGGCGCTATGTCTTGTTCAGAGTTGTCGTTCCTTTCCAATACTGGTGTGAACGGTAAAGATAATGAACACAAGCCTTATTTACATTTGAACTTTATTTCCTACTCTATTTGTGATTACAATGTCATTATATGACCCTTGATTGGATAATAAAATATATTATATGCTGCAGTATATCGTAAAGCAGTAATGAAAAGGTCCGACTGGCATCTGTTTCAAATAAAAGAATTAACCCTAGCTGGTGCACGCTGTGCGATCAATATGGGTCAAATATCAGACAGTGTTGAGTAGGCCCCTAATTACAGTTTAAAATGTAAACACGTATGCACACAAATGGCACCAACCTGCTAATTTAGGATTAACATTTCTGTTATACAATGACAAAATTTGACTGTTTTTCTGTGGATTGCGTTCATTTTATCTGTTTAAAGATATTCCCACATTGGTCCCATGTGGGTCTCATATGGGCAAAACCATGGATTCACTATGATATGCAGGACTTTTAATGTACACACATATATTCATAAAAATACAGAAAAATATCTTTTATTTATCATCTTTCACCGAACATCGTGTTTTATTCATTTTAAGACATATACTATACTTCCATACATCGAGGGCAAAACCTTCTAATTTATGGATCCAAAATGGGCCCACATGGGTAATCAATGCACAGCTTTCAATATTATACAAACTAAATATGTACAATTATATCAAAGAATTATATACATGTATGTAGATCATAAAATTACACAAAACAGATCCGCTTTTATCATCTGTCAATGTATATCGTATCTTAATTATACTTTTAAACAACGACCTTTCTTCATATACATGTATCTATATAGGTCCTATGTGGGTCCTACATGGGTCCGACATGTGTAATCAACTCAGGACTTACAGTGCGGAAGCACTGCATTTGTAAAAGAACATTCCTAAAATATCTAAAAAGATCAGCTTTTAAATACTTCAATATGTATCGTATTTTATAAAGTTTAAAAAGGAAGTATTTCTTCATATATAGGTCCCACGTGGGTCCTATAAGGGCAAAATCTTTAAATATTGGTCCCACAAGGGTCCCACATTAGTAACAAACACACATCTTTCAATGTGAAAATATAATACAGTCGACTCTCGTTATCTCGACTACGGTTATCTCGATTTTTCGATATCTCGACTGGATTTTCTCGGTCCCGATTTTTCCCTTCTTGTTCTATATAAATCAACTACGGATATCTCGATTTGTTTATCTCGATTTTTTCGTTATCTCGACTAAATTTTTGATCCCCAACTATGAAATTTCCTCTATTTTGACATCCGATATCTCGATTTGACATTTATCACCTGCCAAATAAGGTGCGAAAAGCTGCACGCGATTGTATTCGCTCAATTGTCGTCTGCTGTCAAAGGTGCGAAAAACACCACGCGCGGCTATTCACTCAGTGATTTGGTTAACGACCCAAAATTAATTAATTGTTTGTTGGCGACGTAAGCTGTGTATATGTGGAATGGGTAATTTGTATTGAACTGTGTCAAAACTGAGAAAAATTAAATCTCTATATTGAAAAAAAAAAAGTCATGTCGGAGGGCGGAAGTCATGAACTTGTCCGAGCGCCATTCGAACAATCTAGAGGGCCCGGTAACCAACCCGGGAGGGTATCGGCAAACGCTGAGAGTTTTGGAGAAGGACCCGGGGGGAATTCAATCTTTCGGCACCGGGTTGCAAGGCAACATGAATCAGATGAATTGAACATTTAGTTGATTTAAACCTACGAGCTAGTTTCGTTTCACAACCTGTGTATTACACAGATCATAAGATGGTAGAAAGAAGCAAACGTCTTTATATCAACAATATTCTTCCTTATCCCCCTCCTATCCCCTACTGAGTATATTTTATCCAACTTCGGTTATCTCGATTTTTCGTTATCTCGACTTATTTTCTTCGGTCCCAAAAAAATCGAGATAACGAGAGTCGACTGTATTTTAAAAGATAATATACAAACTAAATGTGTACAATTATATCAAAGAACTACAGGTAGATGATAAAATTACACAAAACAGATCCGCTTTTATCGTCTGTCAATGTATATCGTATCTTAATTATACTATTAAACAACAACCTTTCTTCATATACATGTATAGGTCCCATGTGGGTCCTACATGGGTCCGACATATGTAATCAACTCAGGACTTACAGTGCGGAAGAAGAACATTCATAAAATAACTAAAAAGATCAGCTTTTAAAAACTTCAATGTATATCGTATTTTATAAAGTTTAAAAAGGAAGTATTTCTTCATATAGGTCCCACAAGGGTCCCATATTAGTTACCAACACACATCTTTCAATGGGAAAATATAATATTTTAAAAGAATATTCATTCAATTACAGAAAAAAGACCAGCTTTTATGTTCTTCAACGTACATGACGTAGACTTTATATATTTATGAAAGGTTTCTATGTCATGGGTCCCATGTGGGCCCAACAAGGGCAAAACTTTCTAATATGGGTCCCAGATGGGTCCCACATCGGTAACCAATACAGGGTTTGCCCAGGTACAGCCCATATGGGTCCCATTTCTGCTTGCTTGTTGGGATTTTATCACATGAACAACTACATACACTTGTGTCATAATCGAGAGATACATGGTAGGTGGGTGTCTATCAATATGACTCTGTGATTGATCAGATAGTATAGATTCTACTAATAGCCGTTTACTTTTGAAAATTGTAGTGAAATGCTTTGAACACATCTGCAATGGTTGGTGCATTAACAGAATTCCTAAGCTTTTTTATCAGTGTATGATATCTTTTCTAGCAGAATGAATTTAAGTAAGGTGGTGTGTAACACCAACTTTACGCTAAGTCTTTGTTTTGATTAGATCTAGCAATCCAATTTTCTAAATTCTGACTCATTTTTGTAGGACCCAGTGGTTGTATTACCAAGATGGTGTTGTTCTTAAAAAAACTAGATGCCAAGGAAAATAGGTCTGAATCCCGACTTAATCCACGCGGACACTTACATGTAGCTGCATACAGTATACTGGACCACGTCCATGAAAGGCAACCTTTCGGGAAACATCACTGCTGTCTTCGGTACATGTTTTTGTTTGACGCTTAGTGTCAACTTTCAATTTTACATTTTCTTAACTGAAATAACTAGTAGACAGGTAGTTTGTTAGCTGTTCAGCACTTTTATCTGTGAGACGTGAAGAGAAAACAAGCGATTCTGATGTAAACGTCAAGTAGATCTATATAAAGTACTTTGTCATGTAGAATTTGACGTGAAGCTTGGTGTAGGGGTTAGCACACTGGACTGGTAATACAGAGACCCGCGGTTCGAATCCCGGCAGTGGTGGTTGATTTTTCATGACATCCTAGGACCTAAATGATATTGAAATAACTAGGTTTTCTATTTTATACAATTGTGCAAATAGTACATAATAATCTTATTTAATTAAGAAATTATAACTGTCTCTTTGTATTTTATCATTCAATGAAATATAGTCAGTAGTTCCGCTGTGTAGTATTTAAATTACGAGGGCGTAGCACAAGTCATTTATTTTTGTATCCGAACAACTGACTAATTTTAATTGAAGGAATAAATTATAGAGAACAATTTATCCTTCGATTCTTATACATCAGTTTCTTTGAAAACTATCCCGAACTTTATTGAACACATAACAGTCATCATGATAACTTTCAAATGCGAAATGTGATTGGACACGCTTGTTAAGATGGGTTTTGTCATTTACAGCACGTTGTCCTGGGAATAACAGGTGTTTTTTTTATCATAAAATAGATTACACCTAACATGTACAGATTTTTCCATAAATGTTAAAAGAAGGAAAGTAGCTGCCTGTGATTTTTTTGCATTTGCAACTCTTATATAAGTTATGAATTTTACTTGTATTTTCAATTTCAGGTTATTGAACTGTGGATTTTACTTGGATAGAATGAATAGTGAACAACCTTTCAAAGATGCTACTCAAATAAAATTGATTTTGAACAACATTTTATAGCTTTTCTGACAATTGAGAGATTTCTAAGAAAGTGTACATGTTTATAAAATCTTAATCAGTTGAAATAAATAAATGAATAAATTGAATCTGTGAAAAATGACAATAAAGCTTTGATCTTAATCAAACGCTCTTCCATGACTCTCATCCTGAAATGAATAGTGAAGTTCAGCCACATGTTGATACTGGAGTGTGGTGACCAAATGTTTAATTCATATTGATTGTTTAATCGGACAATAGCTGTGCATTGCTAATGTTTATTGTACTGATATACCCACATGAAATAAATTTTTATTTTATTTTATTTAGTTTTTAAACAAATTGATTTATATACGATCTGCAGAAAATGTCAAAATTCAGAAATAAATAGAGGAAAAGTAGCTTTTCAAATCGTTGTTTAAGGTCAACTTTATATATATATATTTTTAATAATGCTGTGACCAATATAAACATTGTAAAAGTAGTCTGGCAAACAGTTGGAGAACTTAAAATATTTGATGTCCTCTAACTTTATCATAGGAAGACTCTGGTTCAAACATGTATGTCCATCTGTCCGTAAACTTTACCTTGATAACACTCTACTGGTCACAATTTTCATCTGAATTTCATGAAACTTGCTCAGGAGGTCGCCTGCAACCTGAGATTATCCCTTATGATTGGAGTCAGTGGGTCAACGGAGTATCCTTGATAACATCTATAGGCCAATATTTTCATTCAACTTGCTCTGACAGAAGGTTGTCTGCAACATGAAAATGGTCCCTATTCTTTTGGGGTCAAAGGTCAAGGTCACAGTGACCTGATACTGCCCACTCTACAGGCCACGATTTTTATTCAACTTTCATTAATCTTGCTTAGACGAAAACATTTCAAGTTTGCTACAACATTCAGTGAGACGAAACTGCAGTATGACGAAAACCCCCATTCTAGGCAGTGTCTTATCTCATATTATTAAATAATATATATAATTAAATAATGGGGATTTATCAACGGGTGTTAGTGTTTTCGTCAGACAGCACTGTGACTGAAGTTTCGTCTCACTGAATATTTGTTGCAAACTTGAAGTGTTTTCCTCTTAGCAAGACTAATTAATGTTGAATGAAGATCGTGGCCTGTAGACTGTGCAATATCAGGCCCTTGCGACCTTGAACTTTTACCCCAAAAGAATAGGGCCAAGATCAGCAGCTTTCACACAGTTTTTCATCTAATTCATAAATAATTTAATTTATTTCTGGCATTTATTTTAATTATTCTTAATTATGCCTGTATGCATTTGTTGTGTTCTAGGGGATTCATTATAATCAAAGACACACAATAGTTAATATGACTTTATTCTGTGAGTGCCTGTAGAGAAGTGACCAGAGCGCATAAATGAGCGCCAAGTAAACGGCGTGTAATATGATACGCACAGAGATGCATGCATACACTACAGGTATGACTTCACTAAATCGGTGGGACTTGGAACCAGCCAATTTGTGTAGGGAACTTGCGGACCTATTAGATATCTGTGGTCTCTGATTGGTTTAAAATGATTAGTAGCACTAAAGTTTTCTAGAATTAAAATCGAAAGTACAATGGTTGAACATAACAAAAAAATAGTTTATTAATTTTCTGATTAATTTTACGGTGTTCTGTGGCTATCTGAAAATATTGAATTTTTTGACATAATGTAAACAAAAATCCTGCAGACGAGGGGGTGATGTGATACTGGTGCAATTTTCGGCTATAAAGTATCACTATATGTATATAAAAAGGGGCATTTTTGGGTGTGACTAAGGTGGTTCTACAGATTTATTGGGGTGTAAACACTCAACCAATGTTTTGGTATGCGGATCGTGCTTAAATGCTATACAGTAAGTCTATGGAAAAAGATTTAGTGTAGTCATACTTACAGCATTTACCCTAGGTCTTCCGTCTTTACTCTTGTGATATTACTGTCGATCGTGATTATGATTCTTTTACAGGTTTACTATCATTATAGGTTGAAATATACCACTATCTCTTGTTTTTATATATGTCAGTCAATAGCTTTTCATAGCTAATGTTTTTCTCTCGTTAGCTCCACCGACTGTAAATAAAATTTTGTATATTGTCGTCTTCATGTTGCAGGCAACCGTTTGAGCAAGTTGAATAAAAATATTGATCTGTAGAGTGTTGTCAAAGAAACTCCCGTGACCTTTGACCCACTGACTCCAATACAAATGGGATCATCTCGTGTTGCTTGCGACCTTCTGAGCAAGTTTCATGAAATTCAAATAAAAATTGTGACTAGTAGAGTGTTATTAAGGGGAAATTTTACAGACAGACATATTTGGACCAGAGTTTCCCTATAGCCAGATATGTATCAAGCACAATATTATGGACCTGTGTATCTCTGATCAGCTGTGCTATCTGACCTCTATTTCTGGCAGCGATTCAGTGTTTTCCTATACACATATTTATATTCATCATTCCATTGCTATAACAAGAATACCATTGATGCAAAGCATCAAAGGGCGCCGAAAATAGTTTTGTACATGTGTGGCGTTAAATAGCTAAAATTAGCTTTTTGATAAGCAATCATTATTAGTTTGATTTGAATGAAAAATTTTATAAATTTTTGCAGAGAACATTTAAACTCATGGTAGTTTTAAAGCTGAAAAAAACGGAAGAAAAATTAGTTTAAAAATTGGGTTTGACCGGGATTTGAACTCCACTCGTAAAATTAGGCGGTCATCAGCTTACCCACTACACCACGGACACTGACTTGGAAGCACGTGGTAAACAAGAGCTGTCCCTCACAAGTGACGAATGCCCCCGAAAGAGGTGCCTCACAGTCTGTGTCCTCTCCATGTGCTCAATAAATGTGCTATGTAATTTTAAACTTCCATGCATGACAGAGTAACCATGCATACAGTATTCCATTACTTTAAACACTAAGTGTGACCTTGACCTTTGAGATAGGGACTTGGGTCTTGCACGCGACACATCCGCTTGATGTGCTAGACATGTGTGCCAAGTTATTTTAAAATCCTTCGAAGCATGATAAAGTCATAGTCCGGACACAAATGTATGCATATATACAGGATTCCATTACCTATAAACTCCAAGTGTGACCTTGACCTTTGGGGTAGGGATGTGGGTCTTGCACGCGACACGTCGTCTTGATGTGCTAGACATTTGTGCCAAATTATTTTAAAATGGCATGACAAAGTTACAGTCCGGACACGAATGTGTGCATATATGCATATATACAGGAATCCATTACCTTCAAACTCTAAGTGTGACCTTGACCTTTGAGCTAGGGACGTGGGTCTTGCACGCGACACGTCATCTTGATGTGCTAGACATTTGTGTCAAGTTATTTTAAAATCCTTCAATGCATGACAAAGTTACAGTCCGGACACGAATGTGTGCATATATAGAGGAATCCATTACCTTCAAACTCTAAGTATGACCTTGACCTTTGAGCTAGGGACGTGGGTCTTGCACGCGACACGTCGTCTTGATGTGGTAGACATTTGTGCTAAGTTATTTTAAAATCCTTCGATGCATAACAAAGTTACAGTCCGGACACGAATGTGTGCATATATGCATATATAGAGGAATCATTACCTTCAAACTCTAAGTATGCCCTTGACCTTTGAGCTAGGGACGTGGGTCTTGCACGCGACACGTCGTCTTGATGCGCTAGGCATTTGTGTCAAGTTATTTTAAAATCCTTCGATGCATGACAAAGTTACAGTCCGGACACGAATGTGTGCATATATATAGGATTCTATAACCTTCATACTCCAAGTGTGACCTTGACCTTTGAGGTAGGGATGTGGGTCTTGCACGCGACACGTCGTCTTGATGTGCTAGACATGTGTGCCAAGTTATTTTAAAATCCTTCAATGCATGACAGAGTTACAGTCCGGACACGAATTTGTAAGTGGGGATGCACAGATGGACAGACGGACGGACAGACGGACGGTGCGATTTTAATATGCCACCCTTCGGGGGCATAAAAATAAACCGATATTATAATTTTGCAAATCCGATAAGGGAGAAGTTGATTTACGTTTTCGTAATTTTTCTAAAAGATATGAAAAGGAACATTACAATTAAACAATTACGTTTTAATGAAGGAAATGTGTATAATCAATATTTTAATGTCTATTTTAGAATACAGTTAAAACCTTTTTCTTCGCATTCTAATAACCGCTCCTACCATGTACTTCCGGAAAAACTATTCCATAATAGGCCGCCGCCGTCATCGGCGGCGCCAACAACTGTCTGATTAAGCCTTTGTCCTGTTAGACGCTGAGAACAGCAACCTTTCTCAGTCAGTGACATGAAAACACTTTTCCGTGTTTAACATACGTTAAAGTCTGAGGACATCAAATTTTTCAAGTGCTCAAACTGTTTGACAGACTACTTTAACAATGTTTATATTGGCACAGCATTATCTAAAAAAAGGTTGACAAGAAACAATGATTTAAAAAGCTACTTTTCCTCTATTTATTTCTAAATTTTCACATTTTCTGTAGATCGTTTATAAATCAATTTGTTTAAAAACTAAAAGTTAAAACAGCATGTAAATTTCAGCAATAGAAAACAACAACAAATCTTACAAGTAAACACCACAGTCCAGTATCAACATGTGGCTGAACTTCACTATTTATTTCAGTCTGAGATTCATGGAAGAGCGTTAAACTTTGATTAAGATCAAAGATTTATTGTCATATTTTACAGATTCAATTTATTTATTTCAACTGATTAAGAGTTTATAAATATACATGTACACTTTCTTAGAAATTACTCAATTGTCATAAAATCTATTAAAAGTTGTTCAAAATCAATTTATCTGACTAGTATCTTTGTCAGGTTGTTCACTATCCATACTATCCAAGTAAGATCCATAGTTTCAATAACCTGAAATTGAAAATACAAGTAAAATTCATAACTTATATCAAGAGTTGCAAATGCAAAAAAATCACAAGCAGCTGCTTTTCCTTTATAAACAGTTACGGAAAAATATGTACATGTTTGGTATAATCTGTTTTTATGAAAATTAATGCACCTTTTATACCATGGACGACGTGCTGTAAATGACGAAACCCATGTTAACAAGCATGTCCAATCACATTTCGCATTTGAACATTATCATGATGCCTGCTATGTGTTCAATAAAGTTCTGGATAGTTTTCAAAGTAAATGATTTATTAGAATCGAAGGATACACTGTTCTCTATATTTTATTGACGTGAATAAAAATTAGTCAGTTGTTCAGATATGAATAATTAAATCACTTGTGCTACGCGTTCGTAATTTATTACTACACAGAGAACCTCCTGAATATATTTCATTGAATGATAAAATGCAGAGAGAAAGTTATTATTTCTAATTAAATAAGATTATCCTTACAGTACATGCACTGTTTGCACAATTGTATAAATTGAAAATCTAGTTATTTTAGTTAAGGCAATGTAAAATTGAAAGTTGATTGTAATTAAGCGTCAAACAAAAACATGTACCGAAGACAGCGGTGGTTCCCGTGAGGTTGTCCTTCATGAACGTGGTCCAGTATTCTGTATGCAGATACATGTAAGTGTCCGTGTGGATTAAGTCGAGATTCAGACTTATTTTTCTTGGCATCTAGAACAACACAATCTTGGGAATACAACCAGTGCCACTCAGTGGGTCCTGCAGAAATGAGTCAGAATTTAGAAAATTGGCATGCTAATAAAAGCAAAGACCTAGAGTAAAGTTGGTGATATATGCCACCTAACTTTCAATTCATTCAGCTAGAAAACATATCATACAGAAGCTTGGGAATTCCGATCGTGCACAGACCAATGCAGATCTGTTCAAAGCATTAAAAAGTTTAAAAACTATAGCAACATTTCCCTACAAAAGCAACTTACCATGTATCTCTCGATTCTCACACCAAGTGTATGTAGTTGTTCATGTGATAAAAAATCGATCTCGGTCTATTAGTAATGTTTTCTTTCCAATTTTATCAAATAAATAGCTACATGAATAACAGACAGCAGGAAGTACGTCAGTGTACAAAATTCAATTGGTTATCGAATTTCAGTAAACTTCGGTTGCATTGCTACACCGGATATGGAAAGATAAAAACCCGTCAACTCAAGGTCATTATTCACGTCAGCGTGTGCTATGTTACGTCATTTAGTTGATCGATTACTTTTTCAGAAAAAAATTTCGTTTTCATGAGTAGAAACAGTGATGCAGAAATGATTTATTTCGTTACCAAATAAAAACCGTAAAAATGTTTTGAAATAAAAAAACAACAGAGTAACTGTAGACGAAATTGGAAGTCCTCGGCAGATTCCCTTACCCTACATTGTGCCAAGACGTTCCGATTGCGAAAAGACGGTGCATCGTTATAAGTATGTTTTCATATCGTCAAGGTGCGGACACTTTAAAATCTTCCATGGGTAATCACAAATCATATAATTTCTTTCGCCCGTATTAGGTCCTTGTCTCTTCCTGATATGAAATAAGGCACTGCCTAGAATGGGGATTTATCCACACATATGCTCATGACCTGAATGCTTTTAGTACCGTCATAACAGGTCCCTATAATACTGACTTACTGTTAAAATTTTGACCTGTAGTGTTATCAAGGAAATGTTTAAGAACAGACGTCAGGCAGATTTGAACCAGAGTCGCCTTATAACTTAGATATGTTTCAAGCACAACACTATAGGCATTTGTTGCTCTTACAATCTGAGCTATCCGACTTCTATCGCTGGCAGCAATTCAGTGTTTTCCTACAGAAAGAATTATATTCATCATGCCTTCACTCTGAAAATTGTCTGATAAAGCCTGTCTGAGAACAGCAAGTCAGTGACATGAGAACAAATTTCCTTGATTAAGGATATGATGAAGTCCGAGGACATCAGATTTTTACGTTTTGCCGGACTACTTCCACTATGTTTATATTGGTAACAACACTACCAAAAAGAAGATAAAAAATATACAAAAACCTTTGCTATTTATTTGCAGAAAATTTTTCAGATTTTCTACAGCTCATTTATAAATCAATTTGTTTCATAACTAAAACAGTCAATATAAATTTAACATGTAAATTTCAGCAAAAAAAAAACAACAAAACAACAAAACACTGTACACCGTACAGCCAATAACGGTTGTGGAAATTGACAAACCGGCCAGCTGGTCTTGGGTCAGCACAGTCCATTGTCAACATAATGGTTGAAATTCTGTTCATTTCAGGATGAGATTCACGGAAAAGCATTATCATTTGATAGATGATCAAAGCTTTATTCCAAGAATTTACAGATTAAATTTATTTATTTCCACTGATAAAGAGTTTATGAATATGTACATGTACACTTTCTTATAAATTTCTTAATTATCTTAAAATCTCTGAAAAGTTATTCACAATCAAATTTCTTTGAGCAATATCTCCGAAAGGTTGTTCACAATCCACTCTATCAGAGTAAGCTCCACAGTTCATTAACCTGAAATTGAAAATACAAGTACAATTCATAACTTATCATTTAATATTAGAGTAACAAATTCCAAAAATTGTAACACAAGCGGCTACTGTTCCTATATAAACATATGTGGAAAAGTCCGTATTTTATTTTATGATAAGGATTTTTCCTATGATGCAATCTGACTACAGTTCACGCTCTTCTGAAATTAAGCCTAGCGTTTTTGAGGAGATTATTTTAATCAGATTGTCCTATGATGTTGTGCCGTAAATGATGTAACGTATTTTAACAAGCCTGTCAAATCACATTTCGCATATGAGTTCAATAAAGTTTGGAAAGTATCTCATTTCGCATACGAGTTCAATAAAGTTTGGATAGTTTTCAAAGAAAATAATGTAACAGTATTAGAATCGAAACAATAATTTGCGTGTCGGAGCAATAATTTGTTCCGTAAATTTTATCGTTGAATAAAAAACAGTCGTTTGGATTTGAAAAGTTAAATCACAAGTGATTTAATAACTACGCACCCAAACTCACCGACTGTATTTTATTCGATGATAAAATACAGGGAGACAGATTATAGCTTTAAGTTAAATAAAAAGTGTACAATTGTATAAAATAGTTATTTCAGCTAAGGCAATATAAAATTGACTGAGCGCGAAACAAAACAACACACCGAATACAGCAGTGGTGATTCCAGTAAGGTTGCCCCTCATATGTGGTCCTCTTGGGATGGGCCTGAGCCAGTATACAGTACTGTAATGTATGCAGCTTAGTGTGCACATGGATTTATTCGCGATTTGGACCTATATTTTGGCACCTAGAATAACACCATCTTGGGAATCAACGCCAAAAAAAGGAGTCGAAATTACAAACATTGGCATGCTAATAATTTATAATTAAAATGACTGGAAAAGTTGATAAGTGTTGCACCCCACTTAAATAGAATGTAACCATTCATCTAGAATACCATACATTAGGGACTCCAAACACGTCGCTACCAAACCATACAAATGTGTTCAAAGCATTTGAAACTATAAAATATCTGTAGTTACATTTCACTACAAAAGCAAGAAACCCCGTTCAAAATCAAATATTTTATTTTGTAAGCAGATCTATCAGAAGGCTAAATTTGGTCGTCACAAAACTCTACATTCTCACAATAGATTCTATTTTTTAAAAGTTTGACCAGAGTCATTTTAATAAACACCCACCTACAACGTAATTCTCCGTGCTGACACCAAATGTTGTAACTGATGTGATGTAACTGCTCGATCTCGATTTATTTCCAATTTCATAAAATGAATAGCTACGTTGTTGTTGTCATTGATTAACAAAAATAAACAGATGACAGGAATTACGTCAGTGTGGTTGGCTGTGACGTATATGTCTGATAAAGTAACCCAGAATCCTTTTCGTAAGCCATGAAATCTGCAAGCACGCATGCGCAATCTACTTTCATGGCGATTTCCATTGTTGCGAAAACCCGGAAGTCATCAAAAATAATTGACTTACTATATGCAAATAACGATAAGACGAATAAGAAAACACGGGCTTTACCGCCTCGGGGATTTCTCCGGCGCTTTGCGCCGGGATAAAGCCCCTATCATATAATATGAAAACAGGCAATACCTATATCGGGCGAAAGCATAAGGTGTCAAACTCCTCACTATGGCTCTGTTCTAATAATATGAAAGAAGGCACTGCTTAGAATGGGGATTTATCTGACAACGGGTGTTAGTGTTTACGTCAGACTGCACTGTGACTGCAGTTTCGTCTAACTGAATGTTTGTAGCAAACTTGAAGTGTTTTCGTCTTAGCAAGATTAATGAAAGTTGAATGAAAATAGTGGCCTGTAGAGTGTGCAATTTATTTATCAGGTCACTGCGACCTTGACCTTTTACCCCAAAAGAATAGGGATCATCTTCATGTTGCAGGAAACCTTTTGAGCAAGTTGAATGAAAATATTGATCAGTAGAATGTTATCAGGAAACTCCATTGACCTTTGACTCTAATACAAAAGGGATCGTCTCCGGTTGCAGGCGACCTTCTGAGCAAGTTTCAGGAAATTCAAATGATAATTGTAACTAGAAGAGTGTTATCAAGGGAAGTTTTGCGGACAGACGGACATATTTGAACCAGTCTCCCTATAGCCAGATATGTATCAAGCACAATATTATGGACCTGGGTTGCTCTGATCAGCTGTGCTATCTGACCTTTATCTTTGGCAGCAATTCAGTGTTTTCTTGTACACAGAATTATATTTATCATTCCATTACTATGACAACTGTTTGATAAAGCCATTGCCCTGTCAAACGCTGAGAACAGCAACCTTTCTCGGTCAGTGACATGAAAACAATTTTCCTTGTTTAAACCTATGATAAAGTCTGAGGTCATCAAGTTCTCAAACTGTTTGCCGTTTGATTTTGCAATGTTTATATTGGTCACAGCATTTTTTTAAAAATAATAAATAAGAAAAGACGACAAGAAACAATGATTTAAAAAGCTACTTTTCCTCTTTTTATTTCTGAATTTTCACATTTTCTGCAGATCGTTTATAAATTAATTTGTTTAACAACTAAAGCAAATATAAATTAAGCATGAAAATTTCAGTGAAAGAAAACAACAAAAAATCTTACAAGTAAACAAAACAAGAGGGCCATTATGGTCCTATATCGCTCACCTGACTACCATTGGCTATAATACAAGGGCTCATCATTCTTACATAATTCTTAGAGGTCCACTACACAATACTAAGTAACATTCCAAACATTTTTTTTAAAGTTTTCCCTATATAAGCCTATGTGAAATCAAGTGCTTTCCCCCCTTCCCGGGAAGGGTTAATTTTGACCTGGGGGTCATGATTTGAACAATCTTGGGAGAAGTCCAATAAGCATTTTTACATGCCAAATATCTAAGCTCTAGGTCTTGTGGTTTCAGAGAAGAAGATTTTTTAAGTTTTTCCTATATAAAGCCTATGCAAAACTAAGTGACCATCCGTGCGGGGTCAATTTTGACCCGGGAGTCATAATTTGATCAATCTTGGTAGAGGTCCACTAGACAATGCTACATGCCAATGTAAAACTAAGTGACCCCCGTGCGGGTTCAATTTTGATTCGGGGGTCATAATTTGAACAATCTTGACAGAGGTCCACTAGACAATGCTACATACCAAATATCTAAGCTCTAGGCCTTGTGGTTTCAGAGAAGAAGATTTTTAAAGTTTTTCCTATATAAAGCCTATGTAAAACTAAGTGACCATCCGTGCGGGGTCAATTTTGACCCGGGGGTCATAATTTGATCAATCTTGGTAGAGGTCCACTAGACAATGCTACATACCAAATATCTAAGCTCAAGGCCTTGTCCTTTCAAAGAAGAAGATTTTTTAAGTTTTTCCTATATAAAGCCTATGCAAAACTAAGTGACCACCCGCGCGGGGTCAATTTTGACCCGGGGGTCATAATTTGAACAATCTTGGTAGAGGTCTACTAGACAATGCTACATGCCAAATATCTAAGCTCTAGGCCTTGTGGTTTCAGAGAAGAAGATTTTTTAAGTTTTTCCTATTTGTTGCCATAGCAACCAGAGTTTTGCATGGAATGGAATTCTTTGAACAACTTTGATAGAGCTTCATACAAGGAACATCCCTGCAAAGTTCCATCAACATTGGCCCAGTGGTTTCAGAGGAGATGTCGTTTGAAGGAAATGGTGGACCGACGGACGGACGGACGACGTACGACGGACAACGTACGACGGACCCCGGACGGAAAGCGTTCCTAATAGCTCACTCTGGCACTTTGTGCCAGGTGAGTTAAAAATAACGATCAATTGAAATGCTGGAAATTCTTCGAACTTCCCGCAGTGGTTACTTCCCCTTACAGTATACGGTAATAGAGCGGAATCGCTGTGAGGGGTTTGACACCTTATGATTTAGCCCGTTATAGGTAGTGCCTATTTTCATATTATTTACACATATATGTGTACAGACTGTGTTGTTCAGAGACAATAGATCCAGTACTTTCAATCAAGGGCTGATCCCATAGAGTCAATAATCGAACTCATCCGAGGTCTTATGGCCATATACATTGCATTCAAGTTGTATTATGACTGTAAAATGTAAATGCTAGAGTGTAAACAAACTGATGTGAACGGACGGACGGACGACGGACATTCAACGATCCTAAAAGCTCACTATGGCCAGGTGAGCTAAACAATATGTCCTAGTATACCATTCGGTAACAACAGTAACAAGAATTATCTTAAAAAGATGGTCGGCGCAATTTTGAGTATATGAGACTATAATTATAGTAAAAATCCTGTCGAGTTTAATTGTATGCAGTCAGAAGGCGCCAAATGTCACAGGGTGAGAAAAAGTGTGCATCCTCACCGGGACGGGGTTGAAAAGTTACCAGGCGAGCCTAAATGCGGGGCGGGCGGGGGGTCACTGCTGAAAATAAAAGAAACAAGAAATTTTACTGACCCTGTTTTTTATAGAGAATAACATATTGCTAGTTAATTTCTTGAAAATAATGATGGGTCGATGACTTAACTGTTTTGCAATGTTAATCGTTATTGATACACTACCAAAGTGAGATGCTTATTGCAGAATTAGCTAAAATTCGGGTATCGTAAACTTTTATGTATGTGATGTGTATTTCAGAATAGGTATCAATTTTCCATGATATAGGTCACACTTTAGGATGAAAAATTAGGAACAGTGGTATTTTGTCATCATCTGAATAAATATTATGCTCATTATCAATACCTCACCCACTTTAAAAAAAAAAATTGATAAACGATTTTGTCATGATAAATGAATAACAAGGTTTTTGAGATATTTTGACTACAGTTTGATTCGGACCTTTGTTTTAGAATGCAAAAATAAAAAGTGGGGGTCAATGTGCATACAAGAAAAGAAATCAGTAAAACTGACACAAATTGTGTTAAGACGTCGACGAGCTTTAAGATATTACGGCATAGGTCTGTAACAAAGAACTGTAACATGAACTTGTTATTACTGTGCTTTTATATTTTGATAATTCTTCTTGTAATGAAGTTTGAATTAAGTAAATATCTAAAACAATTTTTGAGAAATGACTATTTTTGTACCCCTGCTTCCATTTTGGCATATGGCAATCAATTTCGCCACAAAATGTGAGGTCACTAAAATATTCCTATTGTGTCTGAGTTTATAACTGCATAATTGTTTTTCCAGTTAAATTATAATTTTTGAAATATAACAAATTAAAATTTCCGGAAGTGCAAAAATCCAAAACCTCACCAATGACCCCCCTTAATACGGCTGCGCCGAAAAGTCTGTCTAATATACCATGCGGTAACAACAGTAATCAAAGGACTGAAAGTGCTGGAGGATCGATTGTCTCTGAACAACACAGTCTGCACACATACATGTGTAAATATCAGGACAACATAGACTGTACACATATATGTGTGAATATCAGGACAACCCTTGCACAAGTTGTAAACTGGTAACACAACTGTCCACAAATTTTGACCTTTCACCATTTGTGTAAACTTTACTTTTGAGATAGGAACCCATGTGCTTATATTATGTCATTCATTGACTATGTTCAACTACCCTATGAAGTATTAAGCTGTGAATCGTAACTGAGAAATAGATTTCGACAAAACTGAACTGAAAATTTATGGTTTGAACAACTTTAAATGTCATTCAAAAGTTATGGGATATGCCCATAAGGTTGATTGTATTGTGCGAATTAATTCGGATTTAATGTCGCACTCAACAGCTAAGGTCATATTGCAACTTCCGGCTTTCATGGAGGAGGAAGACCCTGGGTGCCAATTCCCTGTATCATAATTTGGGGGTCATTTAGAAATTCCGAGGGTCATACCCTTTATTGTAAAAAAAGGGCATGACTATGTGTTAAAGAAGTTTTATTCAGTTTACTTCTGTAAAACTGCATGTGATACATCACAAAATGGTGGGTAATCAAAGGGTTGGCAAGACAACAGGTGTTTCTCTTTGGATGCTTTCCATTTTGTCACTGCATCTCAAAAGTCAAATTTGTCCACAAAGCGAATTTTTCATAAGTGCATTCAACCATAGACATTAAACTTGGATATTATTTGCACACTTAAACCCCTTTCAATAGTGACAGTCTGATCGAAATGACTACAAAATGATCATTAAAATCACTCAGAAAGACGTTTCTGTTTCCCGTATTAAGGTTCGTCGACCATCTCTTGTTGTGCGTCTACGATCTATGATGACGGTATCATAGGAATCAACACACACAAAAACGCAATGGTACAAAATTCGGGTAGATCCGAAATCAGACGACATCGACGACGCAATAGGGTCAAAATTAGACATATCCCTTACCGGAAGCGTATTTTATCAACAATTTATCTTGCATTTCGAAATGTTTTGAGAGGTTTTGAAATGTTGTTTTTGTAGTAATTTCATCATACACATTTTAATTGCGTCATAGAAGTCGCTCTTTGCTATTTCTGTTGCGTCATTGACAAAATGAGTGCGTCAAAACCGCAGAAAACGCGCTCTCGCGGAACACTGAATTTAGTGTATCCGGTGTAGCGATACGTATTTCACGGGTCTTACATTTCTCATGTCACACCGGTCTGACGATAAAAACCGCGTAGGAAAATAGTTCTATACAGAACAGATACCTCGTTGATTTAAGTTACAAATTATAAGAAAAACAACAACATAGATCTAATATTATGCTATTCTGTAATGTTTTGATATTATTTAGATCTGTTACTATATAATTTTTAAAACAGAGGACAGTAATATAGAACTACTTTTCGGTCGTATTCGACAAAAAATTGTGTTAAGAGTTCGGCCGTAAGGGTCTGAAATACTCTGTTAACTTTGGATACGATTGAATAAATCCAATCGATCCAAAAATCTGTCCTGGTATACCATTCAGTAATTACAGTAAAAATCTGCCCTGGTGTGCCATTCGGTAATAACAGTCAAATTCTGTTAAATCACAGATCTGCATACGCAAAATACGTAACACAAATCAATAATGCGAATTATATATATTATACATAGTAATTAATTTCCTGGTTTTTCATATTTTCGTAAGGAAAACAAAGAAAAATATATTGCAAAACGCGATTTAACAAACAAGTAGAGATTAAGACACTTCTTCGTGCGTTGTCCTGATTCAGGAAAAGAAAAAAAAACACAGCACAAAACGTAACACCTGCATAAAACTGTTTTGAAGTGCTGATAGTACTGATTAACTGAAAATATATTGTAATGAAAGCTGTAAGTGGCCAACATATTTCTTTGCAAAAACACTCAAATGTTGCTGCACCTACGCGGCAATATTGTTTATTTGTTTTATAAGATAAATAATGTCGTTATAGCAAGCACGTGGAGCATTTGTTGCCCAAGTGAAATCTAAATGTTCCCAATCGTCCACTGTCACGTGTCGGATTACATGATGTAGTTCTGATTCAAGTTTGCTGACATCAGACGGAACGGCTAACCAATCAGCGCCTCCAGAATACAATGCAGTTTTAACACTTATTTTTGATGGGATATAAGACGGCGGCGATGTCTGCAAGAAAAAAGAGGTTTCAACTTGCGTTATGTCTGAAAAAATCGCAGTCATTAGTAAGCTTATACCCGTATTTTTGTCTTTTTACCTTATAAATGGGAGATAAAATATGAAGATCCGGAGAAAATCATAAGATTATGCTTCAAAAGACAAAACAAAGCGATTAAAATCAAACTATTCTGTCCATTGCATGCAGGAATACTGTAAGCGATACTACTGTGTTGATTCAAAGAAAACTTACATGTTGAATCAAATGTTTCTTTTAGCTATAACTTTCTTTCAAATATAAAAGAAATTTAAAACAAAGTCCTGACTAAGAAACAATTTGACAAATAACATTTAATAATTATACTAAATAAAGCAACAACCATCGACTGACTTGTTCAAACCACTGACAAAAACTTTATAAAACAGACAACGAATGTGCATATAAAAGGTTTTCATAGTTTCATAGCAAAACAACAACAACGATTTCCATTACAGCGTTAAAATTGATTGAGAAAGTGTCGTTTCTTCTGGATTTTGTTGTATTTCGGACAAACTTTATAACAGAGACATAATAAATTCATATTCTAGGTTCGTGTAAAGCAAATACTTGACTATCTGATTTACAATTTACTGTTTCTCATTTTCAGTGTATCATTTATGACTTAAAAAGAAACAAAAACATCTTCTTAAAAAGCTTTCAATAATATTACGCTCTTTCCGTTTTTTTCTTTAAGCATTAATTAAAATAAAGTTAACGCAGCAATATTATAATATGTTCTAAGCTATGTTCCATTAAAGTGATTCTTAGAGTATACAATACTTTTCCTACCTCAATCCTCACAAAATCGTTTTCAGTCAAAATGTTTGTAAACAAACCAACACACATTTTCACGACTACTGACAAGTCTCATTATTTAAAAGTGCATCCCCACCAACCAGTTAACTTTGGCTACCTGTCAGTTTATTGCTGTAAACCAGTCTGATAAAAATAGAAAGTGCATCCCGACCATTTAGTTATCTTTGGCTACCTGTCAGTTTATTGTTGTTAGCCAGTCTGTCAGTGACTGTTCAGTGATACTTCCATTCAAAAACAAACTGAAGTGTGATTGTAAATTTTAAATTAAAAAAAATCGAGTCATAGTAACGTAATGGATCCTGGATTACGGCGTTTTGACCGATATGGGTTTTTATACTGGCCGAACAATAAACGTTTTTAAACGTTTGGTTTACATCAGCATAATGATTACAAGAAAACCGTGATACAAAGTATCACAGCGGGCCAACAAACAAAACTGGCATGTAAATATTTTGGAAATATTGGTGATGGTTGATATTGAGTCATGCCCCAAAGAATTCAAGGAGACCAAGATTAACATCTGATATCAAGTTTGACATGTTGAATAGCAAACTTGAGGCTTCCAGCCCATAACGTTCAATTTTTCAATTGTTATTTTCATTAACTATATCCTTTCAATGATTTATATTCAAATTCTAAAATAAATTTACCGTCTAGTTAAAAAGATATATGAAATTTTATACCCCTAGCCTCATCTTGTAAATAACTAACTGAACAGTATACCAGAAAGAATAATTTGTCAATATTCAGTAACCAATATATAGCAATTAAACATAATTTTGTTAATAACGTATTCAGTATACTTTAGTTTAACAACACATTCACTTATGAGCCTGCCCAAATGATAGTGATGCAGCTATGTTTACAAAGTTAAAAAACTAATAAAAAAAGGTAAAGGGGTTTAAACTCAAAGAAAATGCAAATTTTATTAAGGGGCATCCATTCCACTCTGATGAATTTTGTTTTTATAATATTCTTAGCATGATGGCAAAAAATGATGAACTTTTACCGTCTAGATTTTCAAAAAACAAGATCTAAAATCACCCATTATCCTAATTAGTTTAACATAAATGAATATTTTTATGATTATTTGCCATAAAACATTTTAAAATGGTCTAAAAGTTGAAAATGATAAATAAAACAGACGATTTTTTTTTTAATTGGGTTCAGATGCAATTTAAACTCGTAAAATTACAGCCTTAACCAATTACACTACGACGATCGACTACTTAGATACTGGAAAAATTGCTTTATATAAATCTATATAAAGAACGACAACTCTTGCATTTCTAGAAAAATAGACTGTGTCTACAGTTTTCATCTCAGAAGTACCTCAATTTTTCAATGAAGAGAGACGCATATATTCGATCTAGTGCTTAAATCTCCATGCACCTTTTACGCATGGACCAATAAATATAGCTGCTGTGGCCCGCAATAATAATAATTATAATTATAATGATATCTTTATTTACTGAAGGTAAACACATGAAGACATGCAAAACATTAACTTATTTTCAATATGGCTTTGAAAAACAAGAAACAATCCTGAAAAAATGGCAATTAGTCACACATGTTTCAGTTAAAAACATGTATAGTAACATGTTTTTCAAACATCAGCATTAATTAAATAATCGGCAGCAAAATTACAGTAATATAAATTTTGGATTTTGAAGTTGCAATTGGAATTTCTTATAGCCCTGTTTAAAAGATATGACTGTTGTACAGTTTCTTATTTCGGTGGGCATCTTTTTCCAGACCTCATTGCTGCTGTAGTTAAATGTATCTTTTAAATAATTTGCCCGTGGTTTCAATTGAATGAGTTCATTTCGTTCTGAAGAACGGAGTCTGTAAGTACTTTTACTTGAAAATGTTATCAAGTCTGACATATAAATCGGTAAAAGCTGCTTTTTACATTTAAAAATAAGTAAGCCCATATGATATGCAATTCTGTGTTCAAACGAAAGCCAGTTTAATTCACGAAACATATCCAAGGAACACGTTAAAACCAGCTTACTTAAGATAATCCTCGCAGCCCTTTTTTGAATCTTTAGAGTTTTGTTTACATCTGATTTAAAACTTATTATTTTACCCCAAACTGTACAACGGTAGTCAAAACATAGCAATATGTATGCATTACCATACATCTTCTTCATATCATCAGAGAAGTAATCAAAGGACTGAAAGTGCTGGAGGGTCGATTGTCTCTGAACACATGTGTAAATATCAGGGCAACCCATGCATGATTAAAGTTATCAACAAACTGGAGACACAAATGTCCACAGAGTTTGACCTTTAACCATATGTGTAAACTTTACTTTTGATAGGAACCCATGTGCTTACCTTTTACATTCAGGGACAACATGTATGTTCAACTACCCTATAAAGTATCATAGCTGTGAATGGTAACTGAGAAGTGGATTTTTACAAACCTGAACTGAAAATTCAAAGTTTGCACAACTTTTAATGTCATTCAAAAGTTATGGGATTTGCCCATAGGGTTGAGTGTATTGTGTCAATAATACAAAATAAATTCCTATCCTAAATTGTAGGCAAAAACTGAACAATGAGCAAGATCAAAGAAGACACAGAGTAAATTAATAACTGAACAAGAAAAACAGTGATACAAAGTATCACAGCGGGCCCACAAACAAAACTGACATGTAAATATTCTAGAATTTGGTGATGATTGATGTTGAGGCATAGCCCCAAAAGAACCCAAGGAAACCAATTCTGGTTGTACAAGCAAAACCTGACACGACTACTGACTGAACTTTACTGTTATTGAATAATATGTATACGGTATGTCTTATTAATATTATCCTTATAAGTTTGACATGAATGAAGTTTTCTATGATTATTTGCTGTAAAACATTTAAAATGGTTTAAAGTCTTAAAATTATAAGTAAAACAGAAGAAAAATGTAAAAAAAAACTGTATTAAATGGGTTTGGAACTCGCGTCCGCCGCAGTAAGTCAGCGCAAATTCGATTTCCAGCATCTCTACCAACTGCTCTATGTCCGCCGAATATAGAGTTATTGGTAAAAAACGAGTTGTTATAAATTTGTATGTCCAAGTCGTTCGTTCGCGCATTAATAGTATTTACGATTAATTACACATTTAAAGAACAATAACGAAATAATATTATTCTATTCTGAAATGTTTTTAAATTATTTAGATTTATTACTATATAATTTTGAAAACAGAAATCGCTATAATGCCTAACAACTGTTTATATGGAACTACTTGTTTGTATGTTGTGCGTTCGGCCGTAAGGGCGATATACTCTGTTAACTTTAGGTCGATTTAACAATCGACCCGAAAAGGTATTTGTTTTAACAGTGCTATTTTAGAATTTAGTTTACTGCATACCTTGGATATTTGATTTTTCCATGAAAAAAGATTGTCAATTAAAACACCAAGAATTTTGTTCACCTTAACATTTTCTATCGACAAATGCATACTTGGACATGCAGCTAAGCGGTCGCGGTGGGATTTGAACCTCGCCCGTAAAATTAGAGAGTTAGTGATATAACCACTGGGCCACACAAACTGATCGAATAAAGATGGCTTAAATAAGATATCAATAATCAGTTCCTATATATAAAACACCTGCTAACATTATAGTATATAGCTTAACATCCGAAATGTCAACGAATATCTTCTACGTCCGATGATAGGCTATTTTTCCTTTTGTTTATTGCTCGTTATAGTTATTGGTCAATCAAATATTTATACCAGTTAATATTAATATTAGTTCTTAAGTGTATTCTTCATGTGAATGTACTTTTATTTGAAAGTAAGGGAAACGTCATTTGGACGCTTGGTGTAAATGACGTCATTAGGACGTGACGTCATTTCCTGACGTTTTTTTTTCATTTCTAAGCTTGTCATAAAGATGGTCAAAAATGTAAATTGTAAAAGTGCAGACAATATTGCCGAAACTTTTATTTTAAATAGAAAAACAATATTAATATCAATTAACAGTGGGCTTGCATTGACAAATCACATACTTCAAGGTTTTTTTAATGATCAACTCCTACATAAAACCCCCTATTAACTCAATGTACAAAATTGGTTGTGTGGGCGCCGCCATTATTGAGCTTTGCCTGACCCGTACCGTATAGGTAGGGGCAACAACAGAGTAGATCATTTCATGCATAAGCGGTAATTTTTACAACAATTACGGACATTTTCGCCAATTAATTGTGTATTGGCCGCCTTACGTAAGTGGTTAGGTAAGCGTGTCGCATTCTTGACTAGTTTAGTTGAAATTCAAAATTATGTATGTAAAATGTTTTACATGATTCTGCTGATTGTAGAAACTTGAAGAACAGTTAAACGTTTTGTGCAAATTAAACTGGGCAATTAATAGAGGATAATTGTTGGTTTTGGTGTAATATTATTAGGTTATTTAACATTGTACTGTACAATACGGAGATATAATAATTGGATATTTGGCCTAGCGGCTCGTCCAATATGGTTTTCTCAGCTGGGTACGAGTCCAAATATAGCTACGTATTGTACAGTACAATGTTAAATAACCTTTTTATTCTATATCTATTTTTATTTTAGTTTGAATTAAAAATGATTCACTGAATATTGTATTTCTGCCATTTCTGTATTTTCCCAGCTTGGTTCGAGTGCAAATATATATTATACAGAACAATGCGCCTACTTCACCCGATTTTCATTCGGATCATTTTCACGCGTTTCGGGCTTTATCGTATGTTTAACATAGGACTGTTGAACCGTCCAAATATGGAAAAAATACAGGATTTTTTGTACGCACGTGCGTCCAATATGGTAATATATTGTACGGTAACGTGTTGAAAATAACGTTCACGATTGGATAAATAAAATAGATATAGAATAAATTCAATTATTCGTGTATAAAGGTCAGGATCAGGTTAATTTTGCGTGGACATTAATTGCTGGGAAAATTTGTTAATGCTTATGTCAACAAAATACAACAAAATAAAAAATAATGATACATGATTTTTTGTACGCACGTGCGTCCAATATGGTAATATATTGCACGGTCACGTGTTGCCAAAAAACGTTCACGGATAAATAAAATAGATATAGAATAACACGTTATAATTTCATCGAGTAGGCACCAAAAATGGTATTTTCACGAGTGGCACAAATAATTTTTTTTGATGTTCACGAGTGAAATTAGCGTGATATTACACCGATATCAACAATTGTTCTGTTAAACACGGGACACGTCATCAGAAAGCATACATGACGTCATTTTTACGACGTCATCGCTATACTTTTTGACGTCAATCCGGGTATAAGATTTTGATATTTTGACTGCTTTTAAACAGTGAACTATCAAAACTATAATTCACTGATATATTTCTAATAAATTCTAATAATTTAATGTTCATACACAAAAATTTCACGGATTTTTCATTCATAAAATAGAGGATAATTGTTGGTTTCGGCGTAAAATCACGTTATAATTTCATCGAGTGGGCACCAAAAGTGATATTTTCACTAGTGGCGCAGACATGAGTGAAAATAACAACTTTTGGTGTTCAGGAGTGAAATTAACGTGATATTACACCGATACCAACACTTTTTCTGTTTATGTTATGGTTAAAACTCTACTTTTATTGAGTATGTTTCTATAAAATATCTAAAATCGCGGGAAACGTAATCAGAAAACATAGCGCAAATGACGTCATTTAAACGACGTCATCGTCGCATGGTTTCCAGCATTAATTACGCTCGGTATACTTTTTGACGTAAATCCGGGTTAAAGATTGCAAAAACAGTTAAAAATAAAAATGGTTATCCACTGTTTCAAAACTGTGGATTATCTCTTTTTTTTTCACTGTGAGAACTCTATAATTCACTGGAAAACATAAAATAAAATGATGATTTATAATCACTGGTGTTTTGGTTATTTCGTTTGTGTGTAAAATGTTACTTTTTATTTTGTTGCCTTTGAAATGTATGTTGTTATGTTGTTGTTTTATCGAAGGCCTCATTGAAAATATGTATGTACATTTAATTTTAATTTATTTGTATTTGCGTAATGAGTTTGTATCGTTATTATTATTAGCATTATTATGAGAGAGAGAGAGACAGAGACAGACAGACAGGCAGGCAGGCAGGCAGGCAGGCAGGCAGGCAGGCAGACAGACAGACAGACAGACAGACAGGTTGAAGGGGTAAGGGAGGGGTAAGGTGAAGGCTGTACTTCCTAAGCCTAAGCTTTGTTTTGTTGTCCCAAGGTCGACTTGGCTTTTCACCTTTATAATATTATGCTCGGTCTAGGTTTGGTCATAAAAAGGGATGGGTATTGCCAGAACTCGTATTGCGATATATTGCAAAATGCGGCACTGTATTGGGATCCATATTGCAATATATTGAAAGTGAGTAACTCGTACAAAATATACTTTGAAGTATTCAAACTAGGGGTATTTTATGGTTATAAAGTAATTAAATCATTCTTTGGACATAGTCATTCATGTTTATTTGCTTACCGTTTTTAGATAGAGCAATACACCGCCTACCGTCTGTCACAGTCGTCACGGAACAAACTTACTGCAAGTTTAAACTGTGATTTTTTTAAATCGATTTACATTTGTATAATTTATACTTAGATATTTTTCTTTTATCTTATTAGATAAATAGCATATTATAAATATTTGAATCAGTCACCATCATCAGGGTCTGATATATTGAATTCAATGGCTATTCATCACACGTGAATTCCGAAATATTCATTTACAGCATACCTATGCGCTTCAAAATGTATTATTTGGAAACCCACAACAAAGCATTAGATCAAATTCAAGTTACAGGTAATAAATGCTGAGAAATCACATTTTTTTATTTACTCCAAAATACTGCGAATTGCAATATACCGGGTCTGTTGCGCACACCTAGTCATTACCAGTCTCTCTACCATGCTGTATTAAATTTTCATAACTTGTCTAAAACAACAACTGAATGTTTTAATAGCAAGCTATTATCTTTCATATTTAACATATAAGACTATAGTAATATTTCGTAACAAGTAAGGATGATGATGATAATGATAAAAATAATAATAATGATAATAAAAAATAATAATGATAATAATAATAATAATAATAATAATAATAAGAATAATAATAATAATAATAATAATCAAAATAATAATAATAAAGATAATAATAATAATAATAATAATAATAATAATAATAATAATATGATAATAATGATGATGATGATTATTAATATGATGATGGTGATGATGATGATGATGTTGATAATACACTTAACAGGTTTAGAAACGCAAAGATTTCCCCTGTTGAACATCTTTATTTGAATGACGCTATTGTTTTTATTTCTATTTAAGTCATTTTTTTGCGATGAGTTATTGAAACTTTTACAAGAATTCAATTTTATATTGTTTTTTTTGTGTATGAAATTTGAATAAATTTGAAACACGAATACATTGTTAAAATAAATATTTTGCCACCTTTGCGTTTCTAAACCTGTTAAGTGTAATCATAATGATACAATATCATTAATGTATTTATGAATGTACCCGGCAAAATTAAGTGTAGCAAAAGAATCATGGTAAAGTTTAAAAGTTTTAGTTACAATACAATACAATACAATAAATTTTATTTGTATTTATATTGAGTTAATATCTGTTCTTTGTAAATGACAGCATGATCTAGAGAAATGAATTTGATTTTCCCTTTAGATTATTGCATTTCTGTCTACATTTAAAAATCGTATTTGAGACATGTGGATCTATGTGGTTATTCGTACCAAGATACGAACCGACTTCGGTAAAATGCGGTCATTTTCGTATTCTTTTCGAACCACGCATTTACATAAAATATAACAAGTACAACGTGTTTAAAGCACACTAGGTCAGGCACAATAATAATAATAATAATAATAAATTATTTATTTCATGAAGGTAGCATATTAAGACAATGAATAAAATTCAACCTTATTTACAATATGGCCTTCAAAGAAAATAAAAAGTAAGCAAATAATCAAGAAAAATATACAAAAAATACATGAAATATATAATTTACGAAAACTATCATACTACAAAATCAATTCATATTCAGTCTTCTCATATACTGTACTTGGCAGGCACTCTGACTGCTATAAACTAAACTGTAGATTAAGAAGGTACTTTTTTAAAGTTGATTTGAATGCATGAACTGTGGATTTATTTCAACTTTAAAAATACAATACAGATCTCATTGGCCGCTTTGATTGACCTACTTTCTGACAACCAATCTAATTCACTCTTTGGCTGAAACTGGCTGGAAATTGCAGTCAGGTAAATCTCTCCTATTTTGGACGCAGAGAAAAACACTTGATAGGCATAGGCATGGTGGAAGACATGCCGAGGTCTCATCCACAAATACAAGCTAATAAAATTGCTCTCATGGACGGACCTTTATAAAATTTGCTTCAAGTGTTTAAAGTATAAAAATGTGTTGTCATATTTTAAAAAGACATCTACCAGTGTCTCTGTAAATTAATTTGCTGATGAGTTTCAGTTTTATACCTGAACGCGTATTTTAGTCTAGTGTTTCAGACGCTATAGAGCGGCATATCTTTAAAGGTATGTACACCTTTGATGATAGAGGCGTTGGCAAGTTAAAAGAATTGTTGTTTTTTATGTTGAATTCCGAGTTTTGTAATTTAAAATTCAAAAGTACCACCATAATTTATTACGATGTTCCGATAGTTTATGATCACAAAATAATATCGGATAAAAGACTTTAACTTATTCGGCCTGACTAGTTTTCTTTTAGTGTTTCCGGTCTGACTAGTCGTGATCAGGAACCGCGTAGGAAACTAGTTCTATACAGAACAGATACCTCGTTGATTTTCTTTTATTTATGTTGTATTCTAAAAATATTTTTCACACAAAATCAATTTTTTTAATCATGTCAACAGCAAAGCCTGCTGATCTTTCCCCTGATATTGTAGTATAAATGTGAGCTGCGTTTAATCTGTAGGATTATCTTAGATTGAAATTGAGGGTGTTACTAAAAGCTAGACCGAAAAAGGGTTATTTGGTTTTAAAAGTAGAGGATGAGTGTCTTGAAATACGAGCTTATCGGTTCCCGCGTTGTTTATGGTTTATTCTAATATGCCTGTAGTATATTTGTAGTCAATTCGAGTGCTTTAATATGATTAAACACTCGAAAAAGTAGGCGCAGTTTCAGCTCCTTCCGACTTTTCTAATTTAATCTCGCGCAAAAATAAGATATAGAAATAGAAATAATATCTGTATAAATACATCAGTCGCATGAAAAAGTTTTGTTGAAGAACCTAAATATTATTTTTGATCGCGTCAAGTAAGCCTTAGAATACCTTCACCTTGTTCAAGAAAATTCAGGATTAACAGTCATACAATGTTTTGATTCCGGGAGACAAAATAATAAATAAAAACGTTTACGTCATCACACTGACGTCATTACTACACGTTAACACGTTGTACAGTTCAGATAAACGGTACGCATTTAAATCGATTGTCTGCTTTGTTAGGTTCTGAATCTGACGTATTCTGCATAATGTCACAGTCAGGTATTTTTTAAATTTTATGTATTAGATGATTAAACTAAAATAAGTTTGTTTATTTAATGTTTTCCAATGAATTATAGAGTTTTGTCAGTGAAATAAAAGTGATAATCCACAGTTTTGAAACAGTGGATTACCATTTTTATTTTTCACTGTTTTTGCAATCTTTAACCCGGATTTAGGTCGAAAAGTAAATAAAGAATATAAAAATAAAGAATTCAATGCAAATTACATAACCCCACTACAAGTTAAAAATATATTAAAATAGCTTAACATAAAGAAGTCTACTGGTCTTGATGGCATTGGTTCAAGAATACTAAAAGCATGTAGTGATGTGTTGGCCATACCCATAGCATCAATTATGAATAACAGTATACGAACAGGTATTTTCCCCGATGAACTCAAACTAGCGCGTGTTATTCCATTGCATAAAAGTAATGCTAAAGAAGATGCTAATAAAAATAGGCCGATCTCGATTTTGCCAACTATTTCAAAGGTTTTTGAAAAGCATATGGCAAATGAATTACATCGATTCTTTCAATATACAAACATTATACATAATACACAATCTGGTTTCAGAAAGAACCATTCTTGCCAGACCGCTCCTGTAAGGTTAATAGACCAGTGATCAAGGGAAATTGATACCGGCAAAATGGTCGGCGTATTGTACCTCGACTTAAGAAAAGCATTTGATACAGTAAATCATGAACTGCTACTTCAAAAACTCAAACTATGCCACTTTTCGGATTCCGCAATAATTTGGCTTAGATCTTATTCTCCAACAAAAAACAAATTGTAATGGAGGGCGATAAGTCTTCGAATCTTCAAACAGTTATCTCTGGGGTACCACAAGGCTCCATACTAGGGCCATTATTATTTTTAATTTACATTAACGACTTGCCTCTAAAATTGAAACATTCAGGAGTTGATATGCATGCAGACGATACCACTGTAAATGATAGCCATTATTCCCCTCAATACATTGAACAAAGATTACAAACTGGTCTAAATAATGTCGAATGTTGGTGTAGACACAATCAAAGGTCCCTAAATCCAAAAAAGTCTACTTGTATGTTACTAGGACCCGTTCACAATACGAAGAAATATCCCACATTAAACATAAATATTAACGGCAACAATATTGCTTGCGTTACAAATCATAAAGTCCTGGGCGTACATGTTGATAAAACACTTACTTGGGAACATCAAATTAATAAGGTATATTCTAACCTTAATTGTAAATTATCACTATTTCGAAGAATAAAACCATTTCTCTATTGTATTGTTCTACAAAACCTATATTTTACCCGTATTTGATTATGGATCAATCCTTTGGTCTAAATCCAATATAAGCTTCTTAAACAAAATTATTAACACTCAGAAATGATCTTAGACAAGAAGTTCGATCATCCGTCAGCTCCTCTATTTCAAGAACTTAATTGGTTGCCGTTCTTAGAACGGTGTAAATACCATATGGGTGTTTTAATTTACAAAGCTTTTCATAATTTAGCCCCTGTGTATTTATCAAACCTACTCATTAACGATACATATGCAACTGCAAATTATAATCTTCGTTCCAAAAACAAAAACGATATTCCTCATCCATTAATTAAGTTGCGTTGTACAAAATACAGTTTCCAATATTCTGCTACGGTTGTCTGGAATGAAATCCCGGTTCAAATCCGTACCTGTGATAAATAATACACGTTTCGCAAACACTTCAGAAACTATCTTCTTGGAAAACAACCATGATTATAAAAAGAATGGTTATATGAAGTAATCCAGGCAACTCGCTCACAGTGTTCGTCTTCTTTAATTTTTTAAAAATATATATATAAAGAAAAATGTTAAACGATATGCCGGAATAAGTAAATTATAAAAAAAATGAAAATAATGACACTATATGAGTTTTCTATTTGTATTTGCCAACCGGTTTCACTATATCATCAGGGCAAATATAGCATACAATATAAATGCAATTTATATTGTATGCTATATTTGCCCTGATGATATAGTGAAACCGGTTGGCAAATTCCGTTCATGTTTTATTTATTTAACGACTGAACGTAACCAGACGTCCAGATCCCCTTATGATACCTCAATGTCACTGCGTGACGTCACAAATCAGCACGGAATACATTGACGTAGTGTACGCGGCGAACAAGCTCACGTTCAGCATGAGGACAGTAACGGGGTTATGTTAAGTGTATATTACCGGCTTGCCCGTAAATATCAAAATCTATAACCGTATCGTTGACCAATCAGAAGACCGCAAATTTAATGGAAGGGTAATAAATATATATATATATACATTGGAAATTATGCGACGATGACGTCGTTTAAATGACGTCATTTGCGCTATGTTTTCCGATTAAGTTTCCCGCGATTTTCGATATTTTATAGAAACAAACTCAATAAAAGTAGAGTTTTAACCATAAAATAAACAGAAAAATTGTTGGTATCGGTGTAATAATACGTTTGTCTTTAGATAGTTAGATATAACATCCGTTATAGGTTGCTATTTCGATTCTAACATGACCAGATATTACAAAAGATGAATAAATGCAAAGCTTTATTTTCCACGCGAACGCTCATTTAACGTCATGTGGCGCAATTTGACGTCATGTTTACAGCATATCGGTTCCCGCGTTGTTTATGGTTTAATATAACATAATTTTTCTACTCTTTGTTTATAGAGACAAAATCGTGAGTCATGTTAGAAAGTTGATTTTACTTTTTGAGTGATATACCGGTTAGTTTATCACTGTGTGGAGTTAAGATGGCCTGAGTGATTAATTACGAAGCACCTCAACGACAAGCAGTGATAAACAAACCGGTATGTCACGCAAAAGTAAAATCTATATCCATTCTAACACGTTTATTTGGAAAAAATGATGAATTATTTTCTTACGCCAAGCTGAGTGACTTTCGACGTCGTCAGACAACGCAAGAACATTTTAAATTTTGCTGATCCCAGAACTTTTACTCTCCATTTCTATGATTATGGCATTACTTGCATTAACTTGTTTTAAAGGAATTGTTTTTACATTAAATTTTATTTCGTGGTTTTCATGTACGTACTGTGATATAACGGCAGATTGTATCAATACCAGTTTAACTATTTTGTAGGGTTAACGCACGTTTTTTTTGTGTTATAACATCTGCAGAATCCCGTAGAATGGTTTGTGCCCGAGCCCGTTAGGGCGAGGGCACCAACATATCCCGTGGGTTTCTGCAGATGTTATAACACGAAAAAAAACGTTCGTTAGCGCTATTCTAGCATAAATAGCATAAAATAATCATAAAAATGAAAATGAAACGCTCTTACTGGTACGACGTTCAATAATGCGCGGGACAACGTCCGTGTTGTTTATGTCATATCTATGACGTCACCAGTGGGTTTTTAAGCCCGGCACTGCTGACGCCGTACAAGACTTGGGACACAGGTCCATTGTTTACAATGGCTCTGTACTGCACATAAATGAAAACGGGTTATAACGGCGCGTGAATCTCCCCGTTAATACATGTTTTTTCTCCTGTTAAAACACAGGCAAAATTGACAAAAACAGCACATTTTATGCTAGAATCAGTGAAACCATCTGCATTTTATCTGTGTGGAAGCTGAGTGCTTACGGCGCCGGGATTAAACGTTGATGACGTCATACATATACAACATAAAGCACGAACAACGTCCCGCGTAATTGACAGTATCACGTATATACAAGAAAAACATTGATGCACAGCATCAAGTCGGCGAAAAAGATTCTGAAGACATAAAAATGTCCGATACATGTAATTTTCACGCTGGGAACCAAACTAGGAAAGTTAACTTCGGTAGCGCCTTTTTGTTGCAAGGTCGAACCCACTTTATTAATTAATTATGGGATCGAATTTTAAGAAAATGTTGATTATTATCAAACATGATATTTTCATAGCGATGACATATTTCATCATTATTTCAGGTGAATACTTTGGTTAAATTTCAATAATTTTTATTCAATGAAGCGACATAATGATACTTAGAAATATTATTTTGTTGACAAAATATGTGGGCTGAGCGTCGGCATAAATAGCCAAAACATATTTCCAGGTAAACTTAAGGTAAGTCGGGGTTTCCCAGAAA
The DNA here is from genome assembly GCA_022818135.1 of Saxidomus purpurata. Lineage (NCBI taxonomy): Eukaryota > Metazoa > Mollusca > Bivalvia > Venerida > Veneridae > Saxidomus > Saxidomus purpurata. The sequence continues at coordinate 48,084,308 of JAFMSR010000002.1, forward strand.
TCTGGCATTTTTTTAAAAGGCAACGCAGATTTAAGATATTTTGATGACAACCCCGTGACTAATTGTCTTTTGTAGAAATAATACGGTGAAGGATATTTCCATGGAAACTGAGTTAAAGCGCCACCTAGCGGGAGGTGTATTTTCGTCAATTTTCGTGTTATTTTCGTTATATCTCTTTCTATGTAGATAACGAAACGATCTAATTTTCATAAAGCAATATCGAATCATTTACCCATCTGAAAAAAAAAATATCTAATATTTTTGCCAAAAATATGAAAAAGTGTGGAACGAACCCTGTAGTGACGACAATTTTCAAAGCAAAAAAACTGCAAAGTGACGCATTTAGCGTCAATTGCGAAAAAACGGCCCGAGAGATTTTTTTAAAAAAGCGCTATGGATTCTTAAACCAATTTAAAGCAATTTTATCAAAAAAAAAGGGGGATCACCGTCCTTCTTCTCGTGCCACCGAAACTATTTTGAAGTGGAAAAAACATGAGAAACGTGACGTAAATACAAGATTGACGTGACGTAACGAGCTGATACTGACGTTTTTCAGACGTTTCTTGTTAAAATAAATTACTAGCGTGTTGTTTATTATGCAGAAGTCACTTAGATCGATCCTTCAATATTAATATATTGTAGTCGAGACTTAAATTTTAAATTTGAATGGACACCGTATTTTAATAAAATGGTAAAAATGATCTGTGTTATAAACTAGTTCGACACCATTTTATTTACTTGTAACACGGATCTGTTGTGGTATAAGTTACATTTATAAACACAATACAGAAAACATTCGACGTAAAACTGAAGAAGAAATATCATTTTACTTGCCGCATTTAGCCCATCGTAAATCATACAGTATCTTCAATATAAAGAATGGGCGCGGATTGCACATGACAACAGTGTGCATGGCGGGATTTCGGTCTAGTGATGCTTGTCAGTATGAACGTTTTATATGGTATTTTCAAAACTTTGATACAGTGTTTTATAAATTACTCTTTAAATACTTACAAAACGACTCAGTCAATGCTGGCAGAAAATACCTAGTTGTTTTCCGGAGAGATATAAATGAACAACAACAATCTTCCTGATACAGTAGCACGCAATATGATGAAACGCGAACAATATTATCAATACCAGACGAGCGATTCAATCGGGTTACATACGATATAACAGTTTGAATATCTTTATCATACATGTACTTAGAGACAAACTGTGATCACAACAACATTTAAGCCGTCACTTTTATCCATCGTCGGAACCAACGGTCTATTACGGAATATAATATGAATAACCTGGGTTCGAGGTGCTTTATCATAATGAAATGCTGTCTCAGTTTTAAGAATTTTCTTTTATACGGAACAGTCCAGAAAATTTCTCATTTGACCCGGATATATACTACATTCTTCTTTGTTTTTGACAAAAACAAAATGAAAACAGCGGTATGTGCTATAAAAGTAAAAGAAGAATTTAAAAAACATTGTCTTCGCCCGTCCATTGATTCGTGTGTCTGTAGTTTCCTTTCACTGGAGACGTAGTGGCACAGGTGGGTGCGTTCGCCTCAGGATAGGAAAATCCTGGTTCGATCCCCACCAGTACCACGGCGGTTGTGTCCATACTGGCAAGACAAAAAATATCTACACATTGTCTCTCTCTATATTCGTGATTGATTTCATTTGGAATGAGTCTCCAGAGCGATTATCTAAGTTGTAAGAACTTGTTTTGCAATCGAGAAAAAAAAATTAATATAAATTAATGTCCGCTTGATAACTCTTTTGTATAAAGTGTCGTATCTATGCCCTCTCCATGCAGATATATAAAGCATATTTAACTTGCATGTATCTGATGCACTTTATGTTCGTCTATCTATCCTGAAAATAGTGATAACGTTCTGACTGTTGGTCGATGCAACTGTACTGCTGCTTTCACAGAGTTTGTACACATGTATATATACGCACAAGTAGCGCGTATCAAATTCGCATACATTGACTTTAACGCCCGTTTCAACAGGATAACCTTACCTTCATTCCTATAAAAAACGAACTATTTAGATTCTCTTTCTCTGTAGGAAACGGTCAACAGATATTATCAGTAGCGGGACTTGAACCTGAGGTAACAATGATTTCATATCAGCGATTTTGGTCACTTGACCGTGGAAGCGGTGTCAGGCAGAAGTCATATGGACACATGACATGTGCAACACAAAAACCTGACTGTTTTGCTGTGAATGATCTGTTTCCACGTTCTTATTTAAATGTGCAACGGAAATTTATCTGAATGTCCTATCAAAACTGATTTTTTTCTTATGGAAAATAACAACAGTAATATGTTCTTATAAATGAAGTCGTTGCGCATCTAAACGAAAACGTTTCACTTCAAGAGACCGACGTCAGTAATACACCGTGACGCCGCATACAAAACCATCATTAACGCACCCCTGTCGTGCTTCAGAGAAGTTTAGATGGCCTGAAAACAAAGTCGGTGACACCCCTTTTTTATTTAAAAAAAATGTTTATATTTATTTAAAGGATCCGTTACGGTTTTAAAAAAAAATTCTCTCGAGCCGATTTCTCGCAATTTGCCCTTAATGCGTCCACTTTGGGGTCATTTTCGCTTTGAAAATTGCCTCCCATTCGCGGATCATTACGTTATTTTAGGTATTCAATGTGGATATCTTTAAGTAATTTTGTATGCATGGAACTCAGATTGATTCGGCTTTGATTTGGTGGAAAAACCATAGCTGTAAAAATATTATTGACGGACTTATGTCCGTGAAATGACGAAAATCTTTCAAAAATACACCCTCCGCTAGGTGGCGCTTTTTCCGTGCTTATCGTTTACAGATAATTTCAAAACATCTTTTCCGGGAAAGCCAGTACCTCATACCACAGGCATGCACGATTTCTAAACTTTGCGTCGAGATTTAAAAAAACGACCATTTTTCAGAGGGAACCCCGCGACTTACCTTAAGAGAATACCTGTTAAGTTTTGGTGAACATTTAATGAATATTCAACATATGTTGCAGTTCGAACACAAAGGCCGTTAATGTAAATATGTATGAACGTTTTAATTATGTTAAAATACGCGGGGGTAATTTTGTAAAGCGGATCATAGTTCCGGCCATTCGAGTGATTACCGTATTATATATCACGCTCAAATACTTCTTTCCTTATCTGAGACGAAATGGAGTTAGTGTTAGAATATTGTATATACGCAGAAAAACTGTTGAAAATGCTATATTTTAAACTGTCCTTCAAACACGGTTTCTTGTTCGATGTTCCGGCCTTTTAAAAAGCAGATCGAAAAAAATAAATATAATAATGGTTTTCTCTTACCAACAAAATATTGGAGTAATTAAATTTTGTGTTTGTCAGTGATATAATGTGTTTATCTAACTGTGGACAGTTTTTGAGCGCTCCGTTAAAAAATGCAAAAACGTTATTTATTAATAACATATTCAACGTAAAATTGAATAAAAGTGTGTCAAATAAGAGAAGAAACGTTTTGAAGTGTTTTTCGTAAATTAAAAGTGCAGACACTTCCATGAAAATACAAAATTAAATAAATCTTAAGAAATGGCGACACCGGAAGTTGTGATTTTGAATGAAACTATTGTGGAGAATAGAGACTATTGTCTAAATGAGGAAAAGGCGATGAAGAAAAAGTATTCAGCGACGGAAAATGAAGAATTGACAGTCACGGAAACAGCTGGAGGATTAAAAATGAAAATGAATACGGCAATGTACGAAGTCTTCAGGTATGCTAGCGAATCATATTATACATCAAATGATTTCAAATATTCAGCATCCCGCATTCCAGTGTATGACTCGAAAAAGAATCTTGTTGAAACTAAGTACAAACTTTCTAGTGGTAGAAGCCCTATTTATACAATTAACCTCTACCATACTAAATGTTCGTGTTTGATAAATGGGCGTCAGATGAGCAAATTTCTGAGCTCTGACTTATCTGAAATTCTTTCACGGGTTGAAAACGAAGTCGTTAAAAGTGGATTTTCATTGTCAGAACTTAATGAAAATATAAGATGAACAACAGTGTGGCAACAAAGACAACTCATCAAATGACCAAGCGATAACTATCAGTGAAGAAATAAGTTCTCCATTAGAAAATAATGAAATGGAAAAAGTAGAAAACGATACGCACACTCGAAAACAATCAATACCCGAAACTGTTGATAATGGCGGTGACGGTGAAATATTACAAATTGTTCAGGCGATACATCAAGAAATCAAGGAAGTGAAATCATATTTATCAAATCATCTCACAGTAATGAACGAGCAGATCTCCACATTAAAGGATGAAGTGTACAGTATCAAAAGGCATGTGTCATTAGTCAATGCACAAGCAAATGAAACCATGGACACGCTCCTAGATCAAACTTCTCGAGTGAGGGATGACATTTCAAGAAATACGGATACAGTATTCAACCGTTTGCAGTCTATTCTAGGAACTCTTAAAAACATACATCAGTACACGCAAAGAAAGGAACAGATAGCGGTTGAAGAGAAACAACCCAATCTAAATTCGACCAAACGCAAGTCACCTACCGCACAACAAGCATGCGATACAAATAGCAACGAAACTAACTACAAAAGCACAGACGAGATTATACTAGCAGAAAAAACACTGATCATAGGCGATTCCATAGTAAAAGGTATTAAGAAACGCGGACTCTCAGATATTACAGATATTGAACCATGCAGTGGGGCGAAAACTAGTAATATTTCGTACATTCTAAGGAACAGAGATATTCGCGAATACGCAACTGTAATAATCTATGCTGGCGGAAACAACGCAGCCGCAGGAAACACAGATAATGTGTACGTAGAATTAAAGGATGTAATAGATTTTCTCCAGAGTCAGCACACTACAGTTTATCTTTGCACACTCCTTCCTAGATCTGACTGTGATATTATTCCAGTTAATCAAGTCATCTTACAACTATCAGAAGACATGAATGTAAGGGTGATAGATACCTACAGTGCTTTCATTTACGCAAACGGAAATGTAGCAGCAAATTACTTCACGCGTGATGGCATTCATTTGAACAACTATGGCAGTAGAAATCTAGTGTCCTGTATAAACAGTTATCTACCGATCATAAAAGTTTCGACACAAAATGAGGTCGATAGCTTTAATGAAGAACATTCGGGACGAGGTCGGTTACATGATTACTGTTACTAAGATGAAGTGTATTGCACGATATGTAAATTGCACGATCACACAACTCGTGACTGCAGACAACGTAGCGGACCAAAATCGTTAAATTCAGGGTTCGATAGACGACGCAGCATGTATAATCGGCCTCCTCGAGATTACAGACAGGCAATAGAAAATGGACCAAAAACATCAAATTCAGGGTTCGATCGACGACGCAGCATGTATACACAACCACCTCGTGAGTACAATCAGACAACAGAAAATGGACCAGTGAACAGACGCAGGGTCGGAACATTTAGTGGAATGAATGGTGTTCAATTTCCAAATAGAGAGTACATTAGGCAGTATTAGGACTTTTCCGACAAACACTCTCTTGTGAGTTTATTTTGTTGTAAAATATACAGGCATATATGGAATACTAACAATATAAGTAATGAAAATAATAATAATTGTCTCACACCGGTCTGGGTAGGTACACATCGTTTAGCTGTTATAGTAAATAATAATTTTACTTATGAAATTGTAACAATATGGCACGATGATAGGTGTTTTAGTAACTTTACTTATATTATCATTTTTAAATGTTTTGGTTACTATATATTTGTAAAAGTTGCGAAGAATTTAAATAGATCTAGTTATAATCTAAATGACATAACTTTTACAGTGAAAATCATACAAGATGAAGCTTTGATTTTTATTTTACCTCAACTCAAATTTGTAAAATATGTTTTTTGTAGGTTTGAGTATCTTAAAGCCCATATTAGGTACTTTGCGACTATACTTGATTTTTATAGAAAGAAAAAGTACAATAATATACTTTGTAATGACAGCACATCAGTTTATAAAGTTACTGATTTTCCTAGAAATGTTTCACTCCAGAATATGTATTATCTTATGTCTGTTGATTTCACAACCATTGATTGTAATTATGAGCTACTATACGAACATTATATGAAAGTGTCAAACAAACATTCTCATAGGTATATTCAAGCTGCAAAACGCATAGCATTAAAGGGCAAACCACGCACTGCTAAAATATTAAATTCTAACGATACTTTTATTTTTTAACAAGGACGCCAAAGGACTGCAGATTGCTAATCTAAACATTCAGCATTTACTGCCCAAATTAGATGAAATAAAATACCAACTGGCCCAAGGCAGTTCAGCAAAAATACTTGGTTTATGTGAAACTTTCCTCTCGAATAACACAAGCGATAAAACGTTAAGCATAAACAATTTGTCATTTGAAAGAAGAGATAGGGATACAAATAAAAAGGGGGGAGGGATATTAATTTATATTTCGAAGGATATACCTTATACACGTCGCTTAGATATTGAGCAAAAAGGAATTGAGTCTGTTGGTTACAAATCAATTTATCAAACACTAAACCGTTTTTATTAAACTTTTTATATAGACCACCGAACACACCCCATTCTTGGATAGATGTGTACGAAAAACAACTTGATATTACTGATCGTTTTAATTACGAATATCATATCCTTGGTGATGTCAATATAAACTATTCTCAGGAAAATATGACCAATGTAGATCTATACGGCAATAAGAGGTGGGAAGCTTTAATACAGAAATTTGATTTGACTCAAATGATACATTTACCAACCAGAGTTACTAAATTAACCTCTTCAATAATAGATCATATTTATACCTCGAGACCTGATTTAGTTTGTAACGTTAAAGTTCCAGCGTATAGTGTTAGTGATCACTACCCTGTATATTTTATTAAACTCACAAAGCCATTGACGCAAAAACGAAACAAGCACATAACTATAAAATATCGTTCTTTTAAAAACTTCGACAAAACCATCTTTCAAGGTAGTCTAGCAAATGCTCCTCTAGATCTGATTGAAACAATTCGTAACCCTAATGACTGTCTACAGTATTTTTACAATATTCTTAATAATGTTTTGTCAGGTCTTGCACCAACTAAAGAGAAAAGGATTAAGCATCATACACAGCCTGGTTGGTTCACGGATGAGATTAAGCATGCAATAAATGAAAGAGATAAACTCCATAAAGCAAAACGCTTTGACAAGTATAAATATATGAGAAATAAAGTTAACAGTATGATCCGGAAAAGTAAAAGGCTATTTTATGACACCGCCATTAAAAACAACAAAAGCCCATCATATATATGGAAAACGCTGAAAACTATTAATAATTCAGATAATAGTTGTTCAGATACAATAACATTACCACCAAGTCTAAACTGTAAAAATCAGATCATTGAGGGACAAGCTAACATACTGGATGCATTAAATGATCATTTTATAAGCATATCTAATATAATAGAAAAGACGAAGTTTATTTAAAGGTAACTTTTCGCAATTACAGATGTATTTACATGAAAAACTACTCTATAAACAGTTCGATATTGAATATATATCACCATACCAAGTTAAGTTGATTATAGATAAATTAGATACTACTAAATCAACCGGTCTAGATGGAATTGGGCCAAAGATCTTAAAGCAGAGCGGTGATTTCATTGCACCAGCGATTGCACATATAGTAAATTGTAGCATCCAACATGGTATATTTCCAGATACTCTTAAACAAGCCTTCGTTATTCCAATTTTCAAACAAGGTGAAAAATCTGATCCACATAATTACAGGCCTATATCAATTTTAAACACAATTTCTAAAGTATTTGAGCGCCATATTGCTAATCAAATTCACAATTATTTCAAAGACACAGACGTCTTACATATAACACAGTCTGGGTTTAGAAAACAGCATTCCTGTCAAACGGCACTTACACATTTAATAGATAATTGGTTGAGTGATATTGATTCCGGTAAACATGTTGGTGCAGTCTTTCTTGACCTCAGAAAAGCATTTGATCTTGTTGACCACGAAATATTATTATATAAGCTTAAATTATATCACTTTTCAGACAAGTCATTAAAACTATTTGAATCATATCTAAGTAACCGGACACAGACAATTAAAGTAAGCAATATATTCTCTAAAACCAGATTTGTAAAATCAGGTGTTCCGCAAGGATCCATACTTGGTCCCCTTTTATTTCTTATTTATATCAATGATATTGCACTGACAGCCAAGTCTGCTAATATTGATCTTTATGCAGACGACTCAACACTTTATAAATCAAGTTATAATGTATCTGACATAGAAAATAATCTTCAAAAAAGTCTAAACAGTATAAATGAATGGTGTATACTGAATAATATGTCTTTGCACCCTACAAAATCAAAATGTATGGTGTTATCTTCAAAACATAAAATCAAAACAGTAAGAAAGTTAAAATTGAAAATAGGACGAACTCTGATAGAAAATGTTATCACTCAAAAACTCCTAGGAATATGTATTAATAACACACTTTCATGGAAATATCAAATATCAAAAGTATGTAGTAAACTTAACTCAAAAGTAGCATTATTAAAACATATTATATACTTCTTGTCTGAGGACATGAAGCGAATGTATTATAACGCATATATTATGCCATTATTTGACTATTGTTGTACTGTGTGGGGAAAGGGAATAAATTGCAAATCGGATATTAATAAAATAACGAAAATTCAAAAGAGAGCGGCTAGAATTATATTAAATAAACCATTACGAACTAACTCATGTGATATGTTCAGAGAATTAAAATGGCTTTCGTTTGAAAATAGATGTAATTATCACATGGGGCTACTTATTTACAAGTGTAAAAATAGGCAAGTTCCAAATTATATTTCAAATCTTATAACTTTTTCAACCAATTTAGTCTTGATATTATTCCACCGAAACCAAAATCAGTTTATTTAAAAGATTCATTCACATACAGCAGCGCAAATATATGGAGAACCATACCACCAAGTATCAGAAATCTTCCTTCACTTAATTCATTTAAACACAACTACAAAAACATGCTATTAGACGAACAGACCAAAGCATAAACTGTTTATTGTATTCATCGACTGTTTTATCGTGCTTCGTATTATATCATTTATGTCAGTTACTTGAATGTTTTCTTACTGTTACATTTGTGATACTATTGTGTACTTGCCATTTGAATTTAAAATCTAAAATTAAGGAGTGTTTGTTGGGTGTAAATGAATCATATGTTTGTTTCTGACATGTGTGTTTTTAATTATGTGTTTATTCCACTTGATAGTTTTGTATTTGCTTTATTTTCTTTTTAGTTTTATCGATGGCCACATTGTAAATAAGAATATGTAATTTGTTACATAACTTAATGTGTAATACCTTCGTAAAATAAAGAAATTATTATTATTATTATTATTACTATACTTTGTAGACTTTAGAAATGTCTTCAAATGGAAAGAAGGGTAACAACAATGGCGGGGTAAGTTCCGGGGCGAAAACATCAAAACAGCCATCTGCACCAGAGGGGCAATTTACAAATGCTCAACAGACGTCAAATCCATGTTAAATTCCCCCTTATCCTGGACCACAGCCAATGTATTGTGCTCATCCGGGTGGATTCAATCCTGTGTATCGTCCAGCGGTACCACCAGGTTTCCAACATTACCCCACCCAGGATATTCAGCCAAGTGTTGTTGAACTTATACATGAAATGAACTCACGTTTGAAATCTATCGAGCAAAATGTATCTAAAATAGCTCCAATTGAACAAAATGTTACTTACTTGAAATCACAAATTTCTGAAATCCGGGAAGAAAATAGAACTGTATCCAAGAGGGTAGTGCAAGTTGAGAACTTTTGTCAGACGTACAGTGATGTTACTGATCAGATAATTAATTCCCGTATAAGAACTGATAATCAAATTAAACAATTAAAACAGCAAACTGAATTTCTCCAATGTCAAGTTGAACACCTGTCTTCACAAAATAATGAATTGAATACACGTAGCCTTGACTCATGGAGAACAATTTGATAGTATTTGGTGTAAGGGAGGCCCCGACCCATATTGAAAATAATGAAAATGGTGTTGCAACTCCATTTGTTAGTGAAAATGTCGAAGAAACGTTGAGAAAAACATTAAAGGAGAAATGCAGCTTAAGGATGAAAATCAAAATGAGGCCCCAGTAAACATTGCAGACATAAAATTGAAACGTGTAAATCGCGTTGGAAACCCAGCAAAAGTTAAGGAAACAAATCGGCCTCGGCCGATTGTAGTGCAGTTTGACAGTTTCTGTGATCGTGAGCAAGTTCGTGGGGCCAGAATACTGTTAAATAAGTCTCAGCCTGAAATAAAAATACACGAACATTTTCCTAAGCCAATTGAAGACCGTCGTAAGAAATTGTATCCGGCTGCTCGTAAGCTTTCAGACCTTGGTGAGAAAGCTGTCCTTGTGAAAGACCGCCTGTATGTCAACAATAGACTGTATGACCCTGATGTGCGCATATATGTTAACAAATCCGGTATTGAACGTTCCCTGTACATACCGCAAAACCCACCACCATAATGGTGCTCAACAAAACTCGTACAGGCAAGGATCGTACGCTTCACGACGAACCACGTCACACAGTGTTAATTCAAATTCACGCGACAGGAGCAGTTACACATATGAAAGTAATTTACCACCTGCGCTGCACAATCTGAATTTCGCGACCCCAAATAGGTTTGATCCATTGAGCGAAATGGGATGCTCTGAACAAATAAAAAGGAAATAACGCTCTCCGTTGGATACTGACATAGCTACTAAGCGTGTCAACGACACGCTGCCTATTCTTGATTCTCCGATTCCTCTTGTCCCTCGGGAATACGCCCAGTGTGACAAACGTGCGGATGACCATTAAAACTGTGTCATGGATGAAATGACTGAGAACCCGTGGGGTTCTTGTATTGGTGGCATGGAAACTGAGTTGACAGAACCACCTACAGAGCCTCATTCACAATTCTCACCTGGAGAAAAGGACAGTGTCAGTAACTAGGACAGGTGTGGAGAGTCATTTCTTTCCACTGATGACCCTTATATTGGACAGTGTTCTGTGAACCAGCACAGTAGAGTAAATAACTTTGATTATTACCGTTACACTGATTATAACGAAAAATATACTTTGCAAAATACTTGTAAAGATTTCTATTATCATTGTAGCTGTGTAATTGTAAAGGGAATATGTGCGTACTGCATACTAGGGTATCACAATTTCTAGGACATTAATTACATGTACAATTCATTACATGTATATGAAAATGAACTTATTTCATCTTATAATATTGGTTCTGAATTATCAATGAATGCTGTATAAATGATGTGTTTTACGCTGACCCATATTCCGAGTACTTGTGTTGCAACTCTAAACATGGGTACGGCAATTATAATTTTTCGCATGGTTGTTGGAATACTATACAAGACTGTACAAAAGTTAAATTTATTGAGATATTGTCTCATAATAGTAAAAGTTTAGAAAACTGTTCAGATTATTCAACATGTTCACCTAAAGAGTTTAATACGCTGAATTGGACATACCGAGATACATTTTTACCGGTGTTCTCTACTTTCGATGTTAATTTTTTGTATCATTATTGGAGCCATTATTTTTATATAATTTTATGCATCATCTCGTTTACGTGCTTGTTTGTGTAATTGTACACATTGTGTATTAGAAAACCCGTTTATTTTAAATACATGTACAAACAGAGAAGCAAATACTGGGGTCAATCCGGGTTGTACTAGTAGTGAAGCTAATGAATCACGTGATCCTGGAAATAGTTCATTAAATCAGGAAATACGCAACAATAATTTGAACAATCGTGACACGTCGTGAAATACAGTGAGTGCACATAACACGGAATATACCCAGGCGTTGGTACATGAAAATAGTGAAAAAGTCAAATTACTTTCTCTAAATGTGTGTGGGCTGAAATCTAAAATGAATTGTCCAGAATTTATTTATTTACTAAATCGGTATAGTTCAATCGGGCTACTAGAAACAAAACTTGATGATCTTGACTGTATTGAGTTACAAAATTACACCATACATTTAAAAAATAGAAATTTATCTCAGTTTTAGATTCTGATAGTAATCTTGTACTTTGGTTTACGATATCTAAAATGCTAACACACTTAGATTCTGATACCCTATGTGGGGTAGTTTATATTCCGCCAGAAAATTCTGAATATGCTGCAGAAGATCCATTTTTAGAAATACAGTTAGATTTTAGTCGTTTTGCTGATAAATATTCGTCATATAATGTATTTTCGGAGGTTTTAATTCCAGAGCTAAAAATTTAAATGATTACATAATACTGGATAATGATTTTTGCGATAGGCATAATTTAGACGATGTTTTTGACGAATATAATATTGAAATGTCGGTGTTTCAGACATCATCGAATATTGATAAACAACGTAAAAATACCGATAAAGGTGTAAATATTTATAACCTAGTTTGGATAATGTGACAGTGACGTTACAGATATATGTGTACACAAAAGTTTACAAGCATTGTCTAAATAGATAGAGCATGTATATACGAAAGGGTTATAGGCTTTAAAATACATGAACATATGATAGAACGATGCGTTAGCGCAGTGGGTAAGGCGCTGGATGTCTACAAATAAAGATCTTAAGGACTGGTTCGATCCTCATCGAAGCTTTATATTTTTTTCCATTGAATTACTTCAGGTAAAATTTTAATTATGTAGATACATGTTTTACAATCTCTTTAGACAAACAATAAACAGTTAATGAAAGTAAAATGACTAAAACTTTGAAAGATTCTATAACCATTTCAAGCACGAGCATTTCGTGCTTACTGTCATCTCGTTTTAATGAAATATGAACTAGTACAATGTACTACCAACAATACGATGATTTGTCCAAGACCACTCTTCAGCAAGTAATAAAGGTACCTTGTTCCTTTTAACTGTTGGTGTTTGATAAAATGCCAGGTAAAGGCAAAAATTGATCTTCATTTGATTGTTTAATTTGTTCTAAGTACAATCCGAAAAAAACATGATTAAAATGATTATAGAAGTAAACATATCAATGAAACAAAAAAAGAAGAAATAAATTAAAACGATCTAACTGATGAAAGAGAGTAAAACACTTATGTACATGGCTCTATATGAACTCCTGTTCGACAAAACCAAACTAATCAGAAACCTGAGTCGTTACTTACTGCACCTATAGTGACATCGACTGTATGTAATGTAAAATATAATATATATTGACATTAATTACGCCTAGTGCTCTCCCTTGTTATAATATAACGTATTACCCGATAAAAGTAGACTCTTCTGTTTCGTCATTGTAAAATTATCCTATCTGGACAGTACGGCTATAGACTAATCGATTTCTAGCAATATGATAATTTGTATATAATGAATGGGAGAGTAAACGGAGATATACCGGGTCAAACTACTTGCAAAGGAGTAAGTACAGTTGACTACTTCATTTGTAATTCTAAACTATTTAAATATATTTTTTCATTGTATGTTCAAGAGTTTTGCCCTTTATACTCTGACGCGCATAATCCTGTAGAACTTTCGTTTAATCTTAATTCAAAGTTGCGCTCAGTAACTGAAGTTGTAAATGAACCGTCTATAAAGCTTTCGGACAAATCGAAATCAAATGAGTTATGGACAAAAAAAGAATTAATGAGATAAGCGAAAAACTTAGTTTGTATGAAAGTAATAATGACTTTAACCAAAGTAATGCAAACGATTTAGTGAATGATATAGCTTCGTTGTTCTTAAATACAGCTAAGGATTCCTTCGGCTATCATAAGAACAGAAACTCTGAACATAAAAATAGCGATAACCTTGAAAAAAAATACAATCTTTAAAAGCCACAGTTTGTACTCAATCAATATAAAAATTTGTCGAACCCAAATATATTGAAAGTTTGGAAGAATTTTATTAGCTCGACTATTCGAAGAATATGGAGAGCTATAACAGTCACTTGTGCGTCTGCGTCAGCTTTGGTTTAAGTTTTGCCAGCTAAGTACTATTTTATTTTGGCTATATTGGCGGTCACTCTTGGCAGCGCCAAATCTAAACACCGCCATTTTAAATCACCGCCGTTTTTGTACACCGCCAATATGCAGTCAAAGGGAATGAAGTTGGTATTTTGGGATAGAAAATGACGAAATTGCATTTGCTTTATTCTTTATTAACGATATCTGAAGCAATCTTTTAAATAATATGCAGAGAACCTGAGGAAGTTTGTTATTCATAAACCGGCCTTCTCAAATGACTCTATTATTCATGTTCATTACAAATAGCAAAAACAACTTGCTAGTAACAAGAAATAGCTGTGTGTGATTAATTTAACCCTGTATGCAGTTAAAAGGTATACAATGTATTGTTTTCTTGCTTGTTTGCGACCTGAGCGGCATGATGAGTTTTACACTAAATAACAATAAAAGTATAACGCACCTTTTTCTTCCATTGTCCAAAGGATAATTGGACTAGATCTATTAAATCGATTGAATACACAGTCAATCATATCATTCAGTGAAATATCAAAATGAAAAACGGAGGCTAATTGCATGAAACAGTGACATTCATGCCAGTTCAAGGTTTTATTCTAGCGGGCTCTGGTCGAGGTCGAGGTTAAATTTTGGCGGTTGATAGTAATGAAATTTTGACTGTGTGTAGTTTAGCAAGCAGAATCCAAAAGTGTCAGCTGCTATCTTGATAATGATTTTCGTGTCCTTTGAAGCAATGGCACTCAGATGATTAACCTTTCAGCCTATGCTGATGAAACTTGGAAGGGATGTTCAGTGCAAAATCTACCAAATCTGTTCCAAAAATTCTATTCCATGCAGAGCTCTGGTTGCCATGGCAATTGAAAGGGAAGTCTTAAATATCTTCTCTAAAACCGCAAGGCCAAGAACTCAGATATCTGGCATGTTGCATCGTCTAGTGGACCTCTACCAAGATTGTTCAAATTATGACCACCGTTCAAAAAATATAAATTACACAGAAAATGAAAATGATTTAATAATAGAGATAACTCCGACACGGATCAGATATCAAATGAACAAATAAACGGTACTATTACAGAGGCTGAAATAGAAAGGGCCATTAAAAGTTTAAAATTGAATAAAGCAAGTGGTTATGACAAAATTGTAAATGAACATGTAAAACATTCATTTGACCATATGAAAAGAATATATTTTAAACTGTTTAACCTCGTTTTAGACACTGGTGTAGTACCAGAATCATGGACCATAGGAATTATTAACCCCATTTACAAGAATAAAGGTGATATTACAAAGCTGGAAAATTATCGACAAATCACATTACTCAGCTGTTTAGGAAAACTTTTTACATGTATACTCAATACTAGAATTACAAATTACGTTGAAAATAACGACCTTTTGCATAATACACAAGCTGGCTTTAGAAAAGGGTTTTCTACATTAGAAAATATGTTTATTCTACAACATCTTATACAGATTTTTACGAAAGTCGAGAAGGGTCAAATAAAAAAAAAAAAAAAAACAGGAAATAAACGTGTACGTACGAGAATAAAACGCGTATGTACGAGAATTAAACGCGGACGTACGAGAATAAACGCTTACGTACGAGAAATAAACGCGTACGTACGAGAATAAAACGCGAACGTACGAGAATAAAACGCGTACGCACGAGAAATAAACGCGTACGTACGAGAATAAAACGCGTACATACGAGAATAAAACGCGTACGTAGGAGAAATAAACGCGTACGTACGAGAATAAAATGCGTACGTACGAGAATTAAACGCGTACGTACGAGAATTAAACGATATATATTCAGTGTGCTTTGTAGGTATAGCCACACCGGGTATAGGATATGTGAAAGTTACAAAAACGATTTTTAAAACTCACAGTTTACAGTTTTAAGGTGTATTTCGCGAGTTTTCCCATATTTCCACTATACAGTAGAAGCTCTATGATACTGTTCATTATTTGAAAAAAGTTCCTGTTTCAAAGTGTCATTAAAGGTATCTTCCTTAAAGTCCCAGGACCACAATTACAAGTAACTCTTATTATACGAAGAAAGATGTCTTACCGGCGGAAATGACATTTATTTATACTGAAAACATTCCTAACTTAAATGTTTAAATCGATGTATATGTTCGAATTATAGAGCAGTACTTTTTCCATGATATTGTTAAACTAAGAAAGACTTTCTGGCAACTCTTTTTCGTGAAGAAACGATTTGAATACAAAAGGCATGAATATGTCAACATTGTTTTAGAGTGAACATGGTTATATCATTATCCACTTAATTTTAAAAGTGTGTGCCTATGTGATTTATGTCCAGTTATTGTATAGATGAGCTGAGACGTTAAACCACTGCTAAATTCAGTTTATCAAATCATGAACACTTGAAACCACCATAGAAAAGCTTATGACTTTGGGTTTATTAGTTCTTGATTCGAGTTCAGAAACTAGTTAGAAATGATACAGTTCTTTTAAAATACCGGTATCGAATGTTTCAATATTGTTCAAAATTTGTCTGTGTAGTGATCAATACATGTACATGTATTTTTCCTTTATATTTTTCTTGCCAGTGTGGAGTTGCAAGGGTATTTTTCACCTTCCGTGTATTCATCAAGTGGTTTCGAACGTTAGCACTATTTATTGCTTAAAGTGAATATCAGAGAGAAATTCTCGTACGTACGCGTTTTATTCTCGTACGTACGCGTTTAATTCTCGTACGTACGCGTTTAAATTCTCGTACGTACGCGTTTTATTCTCGTACGTACGCGTTTAATTCTCGTACGTACGCGTTTAATTTTCGTACGTACGCGTTTAAATTCTCGTACGTCCGCGTTTAATTCTCGTACCTACGCGTTTTATTCTCGTACGTACGCGTTTAATTCTCGTACTAACGCGTTTTATTCTCGTACGTAAGCGTTTAATTTTCGTACGTACGCGTTTAAATTCTCGTACGTCCGCGTTTAATTCTCGTACATACGCGTTTTATTCTCGTACGTATGCGTTTAATTCTCGTACATACGCATTTTATTCTCGTACGTACGCGTTTTATTTACTCTTTTTTTGTTTTTTTATTTGACCCTTCTCGGCTTTCGTAGATTTTAAACAACAACAAAAAGAAATTATTTTGCGCTTTCATTGACCTAAAACAAGCATTCGATACTGTTTGGAGAAATGGACTTTGGGAGAAAGTTGCAAATCTAAACCTAAACGGTAAATGTTTTAATGTAATAAAACACATGTATGAAAACATCAAATCATGTGTAAGAGTTAATTCTAAATTATCTAATTTTTCCCATGTAACATTGGCGTGCGCCAGAGTGAAAATTTATCTCCTTTATTATTTTCGATATTTTTTAATGACCTACATGAGTATTTTAGCAATAAAAGTAACATAAATGGTGTCAGTATACCCATAAGTGAATCTAATGGCACTGAACTACGCGATCTCTTTAAACTGTTCATACTATTATATGCCGATGATACAGTGATAATGGCCGATTCCGAGTTTGATTTACAAAATGCACTTAATACGTACGAAGCATACTGTGATCAAAAGGTACTAATTTTTTCTAAGTAGACAACGAATTTATAACTTCACATATAATAATGAGCCTATGGAAATTGTAAAAGAGTACAAATACTTAGGAATTTGTTTTAGTAAAAGTGGTTCCTTTTATAAAACCAAACAACATATAGCCTCCCAGGCAACACGAGCAATGCATAGCCTTTTAAGAAATTCAAACTGGTTAGGTCTTCCAATAGTATACAAATCGAAGTCTTAGAGCTATTCAACTTTTAAAAATGAGCACGGTCAATTTTTATACTTTTAAGTAACTGTCCAGCTTGATAAAATCAAGGAAAATTAAGATACAGTTTTCAAATCTTGTAAAATGGCATAATTTTTCATGTTATTCAATTTGATAATTAAAAAATAAAAAATAACGAAAATGTTTTTTGTCTCCTTCGGGGATTGAACTCAGGACCTCTTGATCTCAACGCAGACGCTCTAACAGGCCACGTACAAAATAGGTACAGCTGAAAATCCAAAGTATTCCAAAGACCTTAAACAGGAAGACTCAACACATCCACTACCTTAAGTCACTGCCTTCACAAGATGCCACGTGATGCTGAAAAATGTCACGTGACGTCATGTAAACAATTCTATTAAAATCACTATTTTGAGTTAACTTTTTGTATCTAACTCTTGACTGTTAAATATTTTACAAAATTAACAGTACTGTAAAAGCAGTACAAAAAACTTACGCTTAAAGGGACACACCCTATTATTTATGTCATGATTAGATGCACACACATTCTCCAAATTAAATTTGTTATGCTGCGTTTAGACTGCAGAATATTAAAATCGCACCATTCGTCCGTCCGTCCGTCCATCGTTCCGTACATGCCCAGTTAACATTACGGGGTGAGGGTTTGAGTACAACTTAACATTGTGAGGTTCTTTGAGTTCATTCCGTCATTATGGGGTTAAAATGGTATTGTGGGGTTAAAAATTGTATTGTGGGGTTAAAAAGGTCAAAGAAAGATCAAAGGGATAACCTCACAAAGTCCGTCCGGTAAGTACGTCCGTCAGTGCGTTCCCCTTACACATTCGTATCCGGACTGTAACTTTGTCATGCATTGAAGGATTTTAAAATAACTTGGCACACATGTCTAGCACATCAAGACGACGTGTCGCGTGCAAGACACACGTCGCTACCTCAAAGGTCAAGGTCACACTTAGAATTTTTAGGTAATGGAATCCTGTATATATGCAAATATTTGTGTCCGGGCTATAACTTTGTTGTGCATTCATGGATTTAAAAATATCTTGGCACAAAAGTTCAGCATATCAAGTCGATGTGTCGCGTGTAAGACCCACGTCCTTACCTCAAAGGCCAAGGTCACAGAGTTTATAGGTAATGGAATCCTGTATATATGCATACATTTGTGTCCGGACTGTAACTTTGTCATGCATTGATTGATTTAAAATAACTTGACACAAATGTTCAGCATATCAAGACAATGTGCTGTGTGCAAGAACCATGTCCCTACCTCAAAGGTCAAAGTCATACTTAGTGTTTAAAATTTACTACGTATCACAGCGGGCCAACAAACAAAACTGACATGTAGATATTTTGGAAATTGGTGATGGTTGATGTAGAGTCATGGCCCCAAAGGAATTCAATGAGACCCATTCTAACTTGCGTTGTTTGACTTATGTATTCGTTTAACGCCGCATTGAACTAACAAATTATGATTACCTTTAATAAATTGTTATTATCACACCTTCTCTCGTGTTTTAGTTATATTTTTAGAAAAGAGCACCTGCACCACTGTGTTCACATGAAGGAAACGCTTACTTTTGGCTATATAAACGTTATATCATAACCACGATTTCAATAATGTCGTGATATATTCCTTATGTCCCCGCCTTTAAATACATATCATTCAGTCTTTTTTGTTCCTGGATAAAACTGAAGTTTTGAAATAAAAGGTACGAGTTGACTACATAGGGTACGAGTTGACTTTTGGATCCGTTGACAAATTAGGGTACGAGATGACTAAGGTACGAGTTAAATTAGGTTCGAGTCGATCCGAAAGCTTCTGGTTGAACAAGCAGAAACTGACACAACACCACATCTACTGACTGACTTGTAGTATAAAAACTTTACACTGACGTGTAGTATAAAATCTTTACTGTTATCGAATAATATGAATCGATCAATTAAAGTCACTGTCTAAATTCGGAGGTAGGACTGAAATATTGTTTTAGAACACAAACAGTTACTTACGACAACTCTATAAAAAATATCTCATTTTTTCAATGATGAGAGGCACATCTAAGTAACGAACGACAACTCGTGTGTTCAAGAAAAAATAGACTGTGCCTGCAGTATTCATATCAGAAGTACCTGAAATTTTCATTGAAGAGAGACGCATATTTTCGATATAGTGCTTAAGTCTCCATGCACCTTTTACTTACCACGTATTAAATATAGCGGGCCGCTGCTGCGGCCCGCAATGAGATGATTTATCATAATTGAACACTTTGTATTGTTTAAACTGTCAAGGTTAGTATTGATTATTTATGAACCTCTGTAAATTTCTATAAAAAAATTACGTTTTGGTTTTTAAGATAATTCAGATTTATCTCTACTGTAATCGAATAATACATATTTTGGTTGATCAACTACAACAGTGGAACGTATACGGCTAGATGCAGTGTTTTCCCCCTTTGTTTTGTAACGCCATTTGTACAACTGTTATTTATTCACAGACGAAATTTTTAAGAATTTGTGTAAGTAATTGTACTTGTTTTGATAAAGGAATTGGTTTTTATCCATTTAATTGTTGAATTAGAATTGTAAAAGGTTATTTAATTTGTAACAACGAAAATACGCACATATTTTGGTACTGTTGGATCATGATCATAAGACCCTATCGGAGGTAAGGGAAATTAGACGTTCATTAGATAAGGCTAAGGTAAACAGCCAATGAAATGTTGACGCAAGAGGGCGCTGTTATTTGGTAGCATAAATAGGACAGAGACCACACGGGTCGTAGAGCACGAGACTTGTAATCTCGGGGTAGCGGGTTCGATTCCCGGGGCTGACCAACTAAAATTACTAACAGTCTTTCGGGTGAGACTAAAACCGAGGTCCCATGTATGGGTGCTATACACCTGGCATGTATAAGAACCAGGGGTGTCTCTGGAATCGGGACGCTTTCTGTATCTTGCACTATCCTCCGAAACCTAAAATAACTAATCTCTTCTGGGGGCGTTGGTCATATGGGAAACCGGTACCAACGATAAAGCCCTAATATACGATACGGGTCGTACCGGCTAAAACTGACTGGAAATTGCAATCGGGTAAATCTCTCCTCTTTTCGGCTTCAAAGTTCTACTTTTCTAGGCATGACGGGAGACATGCCGGGGTCTCATCCAAAACATAAGCTAAACTTTTGGACGGACCTTGATAAAATCTCTTTCAAATCAAATCAAATCAAATCAAATCGGGTCGTACCGATTATAGCCTCTTTAGAGGATGGTGTATCTAATATATAGGAATAACTGTTTTGTAATTTTGATATTTGCGACTGTATATACGGTTTTTAATGGTTGCAAATATTTTTAACGGCGACGGCGTTAGCCGGAGCTGTTAAAACTGTTTGCGACCATTAAAACCGTATATACGGTCGCAGATATCAAAATAACTAAATACTTATCCCTTTTCTAACGCACAATGTGTCTAAATGCGATAATTAAAACGCCGTTTGAAGTTTGCGACTATATATACGTTATTTAATAGTCGCAAATTTAAACGACGTCACCAATCAGAAACGACGTTACATCGGTACTGCGTTAGAAAGCACAATTACAAGACAGACACCACTTCATTTGAGTAGGAAACACTCAATAATATAGTCTGTTCCGGTCTTCTTCTTAAGGTGCACTGCGTCTTAGAAGTGACTGGTTCAGTCGTAGTAAACTTTAGCAAAGTGAAAGTATTCCTTTAGAAAAAGTCTTATTTTAAGAAAGACAGTTTGTAGGACCACGTACCTATATACACATGGATTGGCAACTACCCAAAATCGATAATGCGATATCGGAGTTTATGTTGCCCATCATGCTTTGCGCGCACTCGATATTTACCGGACATTTTCGTAAATTTTCCGATTTCCGATATTCGGAAGCTTCCGCCAACCTTCGACATCGCTTGATCAGTTTCAATAGCAAAGCTTTGCTTTTGATTTTGCTGTTTAATTCATTTAATTGTATGTAGATAAATAAAAGATATATATTCATTAATCTATAATACATAGGTCTTTGTATATAGGTCCGTGGTAGGACGGAGACCAAATAAGTTAAATCTGATTGTTAAGAAAATCAGCGGTGGCAGCATAATTTATTTTAGCAAATCAATAGGCATGAGTGCCTAAGTCAAAATTAAGTATTTAGACTTGATAATTATAATCTAATTCAGCATAATTTCAGTTCTTTTATATTAATCATTTTATTCAAATCATTGGTCACGAATTAAACAATCATAAGGCAAAGGAGGCTCGCGGAAAATTATATATATATACTGTAAGAGTAATAGTTTTATTAGATCCGCTCGGTGCACGTTACAACAGTATGGACGATAAACTATTGTGCATGATTTGCAAGGGATAAGCATATATAGCCCTTATATAATGTGTCATCATTTTATAAACTATATTTGTCAATCATATTTGAAGCTCACCTGGTTGTATCGTCTTTGATTTTCCTCCTTTCCAAAGTCAAACATTCTAAACTTTCCAGATCGAATTGACTATTATGAAAACAATAACATGTCTTAATACTATATATATTTATCATGGCACAATAACATGAAGTGATTCCGAACAAAACATTACATGGACATCTGATTTTACATAACTATATATTTAATTTACTATGTTTAAACAAAATTGTATTTAGTGTTAAATAAATATAGTTATGGAAGCGATGGACTATTTTAAATATGATTAGCTTACCTGAGCATAATGGATTATATTTCTGACAGATGTGCCTGCCGGAGCATGAGAAACATAGACTGGGACCCGGCTCTAAAAACAACAATAAACATATAACTTCAAAAAGTGCCAAAAGAAACTTAAAGCGTAACTGAAATTGACTTGAAGCTTTTCATGATTTTCTTTCTCTTCTGAGAAGTAGAATCGTATAAAATCGGCCTTGCGGATAACATGTTTTTGTCGCAGCCGTAATAAGCTCGCTTTTGACCGGAAGTTTGTAACTTTTCAACCGCCAAAGAAATTACAAGTAGTAAATTGGATAAAACTGCATGAAAAAAGTCCATAAAATACTCTTGCGTTTTCAGTCTTCATGAATGGTTTTATAATTTTAGTAAGTAAAGAGTTCATATCTATCAGCATAATATGTTATTAACAAAACAGGGATCTTATGATTATATAATTAATCCTGCTCCGAACTAATTAAACTTATGAGTGTAAAAATAATACTTTCTCGACCAGTGAATATATAACGGTAAATATTTCGAGTAACATATTTGTTTTCCTGATGCGCATATCACGGAACGGACTGCAGAACAAATGCAAGTGGCCGGTAAGCTCAGTCGCGAGAGCCCCGGTCAAGGTACCCATTTTTCTCTTGACAGGATCTTTTACTATGAAATCTAACAACTCATCTTTTTCATATACTCAAAATTGCGCCGACAATCTTTTTTAAAGATATTTCTTGTTATGAAATAGACCTATAATTTATTTTTAAAAAAAATACGGTTTTGTTTATTAGGTGCGTGACATGACTGACCAATGTACTTACCATATTCATGTGCTGATAGTCAAAACCGCCAAACAGAAACAAAATGTTTTCACAAAGAATGTCAGGTATTTCATGACTGCAGACATCCTTGGCTAACCAGTGTAATATCCAGTCACTAGGCAGAAAATCCTTTACTCCGAATATTCTGAACAGAAACTGTTAAGAGAAATAGTACTAGGCAATACCATGATTCGATTTTAATTTTACTGGAACATTACATAAATAAGTGTAATTTTACACCTAAAATATACATAGAAAGAAATGTGTGCAATAGAAAAAGAATGTTGTTTTCAAAATTGTTGGCGTCTGAAGAAATCTAATTGACTGTTACACAGACGAACAAGTACTTACCCCAATGTCATTTGCAAATGGTGCTAGGAGTCTAATAGGACTCTCCAAGTGACCAAGGTAGGCAACCGGTGCAAGAGCGATAAATAATTTGACTTTCCGCGAGAGATGAATGTCACTGGACAGCTGAGCAAAAGCGATCTGTGTACCCTGGGAAAAGCCAATATAAACCAACTGTTGTCTACCAGTGACTTTAAGAACTTTATCAACGGTTGCAGGAAAGTCAAAGCGGGCCATCTCGTCCCAACTGGAATTGTTCAAATGATTACGCATTATCTTCAATACAGAGAGGCAGTATAAACTAGAGAAATATACGACGCTTCAAAACGTGTTTTGGTTAAAGTTCAGAGTAGGTTTTTATAAATATAGAATATTTTATTTTCTACTTTATCGTGTTTGACTTGGGGCTGTAAACCCTAAGGCCATAGTTAGCATGCCACATTTCAATCAAAGTGCTAAAGACACTGGATGTGTCCGATATACAATATGGTGACCATTTCCCGTATGCTTACAGATCTGAAATGGTAACAAAAGGCAATAATGGTCCTATACGTACAATGTATACATTGCACCCAAGTTTGAATACGATTGTTTTAGAAATGTGAATGCTAGAATGTAAAACAAATCAATGGCCTAATTGCAATGTAATACATAGTCCTCTACACGTTAATTTAATTGTACGCAGAACTGTGGTTGCAATGACAACAAATATGTTTTTTTTTAATATTCTTCTCTGAAACCACAAGACTTAGAGCTTAGATATTTAGCACGTAGCATCTATCAAGATTGTTCAAATTATGATATCCGGGTCAAAATTGACCCCGCCTGGGGTGTCACTTGATTTTACATAAGCTTATACAGAAAAAAGTTTTAAAATCTGAGAAATTTCAAGATTCATTTATTGTTTTTAGCTAACAGAATGTCATTTTGTTCATATTCAATATGAAAGTATATAATAATAAAAAGGTTATTGAACTTGTTATTGAACTTGTAATTGAAACTCGTTGATTTGGCGGGAACAACTCGCAAGCTCGTTGTTCCCGCCAAATCAACTCGTTCCAAGTAGTATTTCACCATACAAGTTCAATAACCTATAATACTGCTCATTAAAAACAGCTGTAAAAAAAGATCATATTCATTCCTATTAAATTTAATATCTTACCTAGCTTTAATGGCTCAAAAGACTGTGTTGCATAATGTGGTTTCCTTTTAAATGCAGGTGCCAGGTAAGTACAGGTTATAGGTCTGTATTACAGGAACAAGCATATTTATCGCAAGGGAGCGTTAGTGAACCGCAGCAGTACGTTTATTATACCCCCACAAACAAAGTTTGAGGGAGGGGGTATATAGGAGTTAGCTGCTCGGTAGGTCGGTTGGTCAGTCAGTTGGTATGTTGATCAGTCAGTCGGCTGTTGATTTTGTGCCCGCTCCATAATGTGCTGAACCTCTTTAAGGATCTTCTTGAAATTTGGGTCAAATGTTCATCTTATCAAGACGACTTAAAGAACTCGTATTCCAAGTCTGTCAGCTCAAGGTAACATTTTTATCGGGGTCATAGGTTTTACATGTGCGCTCAGTATCTCTTGAACCCCTTGAATGATTTTATGAAACTTAGGTCAAATGTTCATCTTATCAAGATGACATGCACAACCTATGTTCCAATCCATTACCTCAAGATCAATGTAACACTTAGAGGTCATTGGATTTTAGTGCCCCCTCAATTTGAAGGATTTCCATGAAAGTTTGGTCAACTGTTCATCTCATCAAGGCGACGTGTAGAACCCATGTCCCAAGCCCTCTAGGAGAGGGTCAAGGTTTTCAATTGTTTAATTCATCAAAATCTATCAATATATCTCTTGGTACTGTCACACCTCTCTTTCGGGTGTTATGGACAGGATTGCGTGCCATAAAATTAGTGAGAGGAAACCATTAGAATACTACAGGGAAAGTTCCCTATAGATAGTGTAAGAGTGAAAGTAAAAGCAATCAGTTTGTTAACGTGTATTAAATATAGTAGAAAAGAAAGACAGATAAAAGTGATCAAAACATCCTTATTATCTAGTTGTTTTATTCTAAAACAGCCTGCTTGAAAGAGTTCAAACTAGGCATTGTAGCAATGTGATGAGGCAGACTATTCCAGAGTACTGTAGCATGGGGGAAAAAGGATAATTTGAAATGATCTGTGCCGACATGTACCTTGCGGAGACAATATGGGTGCATGAGGCGAGTAAACCTGACCGGGGCTACAAGATACGGAGGGAGATGACATGCAGATCACAGTCGTGTTTCAATCCAATCAGCTGAAGGTCACACTTAGGGGTGATTCATTTTCAGTGTGTGCTCCATATCTTTTTAACTCCTTAAAGGATTTTAATGAAACTTGATATGAATGTTCATCTTACCGGGACCATGCACCTCAAGGTCAAGGTCACACTGAAGGGTCAACGGTCATTAGACTATATTTCTTAAACTTTTTGAAGGATTTCTTGAAAGTTGGGTGGAAATGTTGCCTTGATCAAGGTCAGAGTCACATATTAGGGATCAAAGCTTATAAGACTTTACCTCCTTAGCCCTTTGTAAGATTAACGTTAAACTTAGATCAAATCTTCAGAGTATTAATGTGACACGTAACACGTATGTGCTAACTGTGTCAGCTTAAGATTAAGATCCCAGTCAAAGGTCATGAGACTATATTCAGTGATAGCTTGTTGTAAGAATTTAAAGCCTGTTCCAAGATTCTTTGTCATTTTAGCATTTTACCGAACCATCGTTCTTGGGAAGAACCAAAATCAACTCTAACCACTTGACAACGGAGGCGGACTTCAGTAAAAGTTTTACACCGTTTCTGTTATATGAACCCATAACTGCTTACAGTTTGCCCTACCTACAAACAGTATTTGCATAGAAGAAAAATCTAGAAACATTGTGCTATACTTTGACAAAATGACAAGCTACCATGCTAAAGAAAACTAGAGCATAGTTTTATGTGCGTTAACTACCTCTTCTCGTATTTAAGGTCATCGCTCTATCAGTACTTTCAGTGCTTTGATTATTGTACATTAGTCAGACAGTGTAACGTATATTGATTGTACGTGTTTTACCTTTTTTGGGTAGTAGGTCCTATCACAGCCTCTTGGACCTGTGGTATCAGGGTCTGTATACTACATAATTATTATATATACAGGCCCTGGTGATCTTTAGCCTAAGAAATAGATGTGAAAATTGCTCGAATTAGTTTATTAGGTGTTTTAGTGCATTTGCCTTTCCGTTACCATGGAATATTTCTGATATAATTGAAATCAAGATGCACAAGCATCATAACACAAATGATTTGAAACGAAATTTTATCTTTAACTTTGCTTTTATTATACATTAGTTAGACAGTGTCAGGTATATTGATTGCATGTGTTTTACTTATTCTGTTTGTAGTAGAGTGTGGGAAATGGGTCCTATCACAGCGTCTTGGATCTGTGATATAAGGGTCTGTATTCTACATATATACAGACCCTTGTGATCTTTAACCTAAGAAATAGATGTAAAAAATGCTCAAATTAATCCGTTTAATTCATTCGATGTTTTAATGCATTTGCCATTCCGTTACCATGGAGCATATAAGAACGTTTGCATGCAATGTCCCTATTCTTTAGGACAAATCTCACTTTTGACGAATATTGCTCGTGTGGCGTCATTGTACTCTACTGAATGATCACATATGCAATGTTTAGTTTAGATATGTATTTAAAAACCATTATTGATCTTAACTTACAATCTGCCATATTGGCAATAACACAGTATCCAGGTTAAACAGTAAAAGACTGTTGGGAAAATTTAGCAGAATCTCCGACAAGGAAGTACACATACATTTTATGTATAAATACTTCCGAGCTCCGCCATTCATCAATCCTCAAGCTCCGAAGTGCGGTTTAGAAACATTCTTTAATGTATTTATAAATCTATATCTATCATTACTTGAACAAGATCGTATATAATCATTTGTTTAACAAATTTGTTATTTGCTCAACCTTATTGGGACCGAGTTTCAACACACTATTTCTTTTCACTTCTTTAAGTGTATGTCATACACACATACCTACGTACGTGTACGAACGTACGTGTACGCACGCACGCACGCACACGCGCGCACACACAGAGAATAATTATGTAAATATAAACGTGATTTGTTATCGTACAGATGTATATACGTTAGGATAAGTTGATAGTAAACACAACGAAACCATTAATCCTTGTAAGTAGAGCAATACAAATCAATTATCATTTAGTTATCAATATACATTATTACATCTATTTATTGTATATACTTCTTTAGCAGAAGGCGTTGGACTATGTCGGACAAAGTGTTAGACTATCATATGCAACGGTAAGGGTTCGAGTCCTGTGCATAACACTATTTTTTAATCATATTAATTAATTAATACCTACCTTTCCCTTCGAAATAGATTTTAAAACAGATATATTTTAGATACATGTATCTACTTTTTGTATTGTTGTTCTTTATATCGTGTTTTTATTTATTCATATATATATTTATTTATTTATTTATTTATTTATTTATTTATTTATTTATTTATTTATTTATTTATTTATTTATTTATTTATTTTTATTTATTTATTTATTTATTTCTTTATTTATTTACATTTCAATACTAAATATTCCATGTCAAAATATTATTACATGTCAAAAATAATAAGAAGTTGCAGCAGTGTCTGTGTCTGAGTTGTCTTCAGTTTCGCTAACATGCATCTGCGAACATGCAATTTCTGAAGCCATCGCTAAGATATCAACCAGACATGAAGGACACTTGTAAAATGTACAAAAATCACGAACATATATTCTGCTCGATTTTGTCATGTATTACTGTCTTGAACACGTCTCGAGTTGCAAACAAATTAAACATGCTTTCAGAATGTGTGAGTATAATTTACCGTTATACAAGTAAATATATATATATATAGTTTTGTAAATGAGTAAGGATTAAGGTCAAACTAATAAAGAAATCGAGATTTTTTAGGTGGATGGGGTGGGATAGAGGTAGGGGAGGGAGGCGTAGACGGCACATCATAACCATGTTGTCATAAGCAATATAATCTTAAGGTCAAACTAAATAAAAAAGAATTGGAAAATTGTTTTTTCGGGGTGTGGGTGGGGAGAGGGGTAGAGGTACGGGAGGGAAGTAGAGGGGGTACATCAAAGTATGATCAATAAATATTAAGAAATGGCAAAATTATAACCAACTTTAAGTTATCTTAACAAAATATAATTGCAAACAGGGGCATAACTTTGTCAAATGTGACCTTGACCCAAAGATTTTGGCTGCATCACAACCATTTGTCCTAAGCAATTGAGAAATGGCAAAGTAATAGCTATGGTTAAGTTTTTGTGACAAGAATAAAACGGTGCATTACTATGCAAATATGGTTGATAAAGTTATGTGACTTGCTGCAGTTGCCTATATTGCCATTAAAAACAAGTATGCCAAGCTTGAAGTAAGTATGTCTGATGGTATAAAGATATTAGCATTTGCACAAAAACTTTAACCAACGCAGAGGACGACACCGGGCCGAGTGCAATAGCCTCCACATTCTTCGAATGATCGAGCTAATTACGCATATGATTTTACCGTGCTTTTGCCAAAAGAACACAGGATTTTTCATTTATTTCATTTTAACACTTTTATCAAATGACATTTTCACCCTTTTTATACAATAGCTTAATTATATTTCGGTTGTCCTTGGTAAAGGATAAAGTTTGTGTTCGAGTGAATGAATAAATGAATAGATGATAATGAGCAATAAAATAAACCGAAAAATATTGTATAAACCGTGTTAGCGATAACATAATTATATCCTTTGAACAACTGTAACATGTTAGCAGACAGGGTGACCCCTGCGCGTGACCTCTGTAGGTGGGCCAATGGAAATTTTACTTTCATGTTACAGCTCAATCTATTTGCTGACGTATACAACACGCGCAGTAAACCGAAAGTAACCATAACGTGATGTACAGTGTTTACAAAAACACATGCATGTCTGTCGAGTGTGTAACAAAATATGCCGGTGTGCAAAGGATATAGAGAATAACTTTTGGTTTCGGTGTAAGATCACGTTATAATTTCACCGAGTGGGCACCAAAAGCGATATTTTCACGAGTGGCGCAGCCATGAGTGAAAATAACAACTTTTGGTATTCACGAGTGAAATTAGCGTGATATTACACCGATACCAACAAATTTTCTGTTTATTTTATGGTTAAAACTCGACTTTTATTGAGTTCGTTTCTATGAAATATCGAAAATCGCGGGAAACGTCATCAGAAACAGCGCAAATGACGTCATTTAAACGACGTCATCGTCGCATGGTTTCCAGCATTAATTACGCTCGGTATACTTTTTGACGTAAATCCGGGTTAAAGATTGCAAAACAGTGGAAAATAAAAATGGTAATCCACTGTTTCAGTTTTGAAACTGTGGATTACCACTTTTATTTCACTGAGAAAACACTTTAATTCACTGGAAAACATAAAATAAAGCAGAGAGTTAAATAGAGGAAATAGGAGAAAACAGGCTAACTGTATTTTTAATGGTTCCAGTATGAAAAATGAACATCAAGCTGTCCTACAAAAAAATGCAAAATATGGAATCTAGGAACAATTGATTTTTTTCTGTAGAAAGCAATACATTTATCTATACTACATCTATACATATATGCTCATGTTTTGTGGGCTTGGTACTTATTGAATTTAAAAAAGACAAAATAAAGCCGGAAACCGCGAGCTCCTATTTTTACAATATATGACTTTTTCATTCGCATGATTCTTGGTCTGGTTCCCAACACTGGGTAGTCTCTTTTTTGCATAGATATCGACACCTTATTTTTCAACGATATATTTTATTTCCTACAGTTTGTTTCTGTCATGAATAACTTAAATTAATCCATACAACACATTATGATCCGGAAAAAATTGTAACAAATGGGTTATCCCTTGATCTTTCTTGATTCTTACACTTTTTAGGTGTTCTTAGGACAATTAATACTGGAGTTTTGAGATTAACTTTCTTATATATGACACTAGTTACACTCTTCTGAAATCTTTCGACACAAAATAGTTCAAGAGTCAGAATAATTTAAGAAAATACGCATATAGCTGAAAGCGCTTCATGCTATTTGAATAATTCATGCTAAATTCTATAGTTATAATCATCAATCATAAAGAATTATTTCCGTCAGATTTTTTTTTCTGCACAGAGTATGCTCGACAACAGATTTTTTTATTTTATTTATTATATGCTCTTTAGAAGATTATACGTTATTGAAGAAAATAGTACGGGTAAGATACTTCATATTAAAGAAGTAGAAAGAAATAGTTCGTTGAGCAAATAACACTGAATACCGGAATCATCTTTATAAAGTCGTTATATCTGACTCGTATGCAAAGGTTTATAAAATAATATTACGCAAAAAAATACATTAACTTAATGTTTATAAGCTTACAGATGTATGATTGTTCTTGTTTCATATGTAATTAACAAGTTGTCTTATGGTATGGTAGTGTTAAAGAACCAGATTGGACCAAATTGTTTAAAAATATGTGTTCTCCTGTTAATATTACCATATTAAAACTTAGAAACCTTAAAATATTCAAACAAAAATAACTCAAATAGTCAGACGAAAAATGTGGCTTCTATTGCAACAGAAATATTAAAAAATACATACAACAAGCATCCTGTGATATCTCAAAAAGAGTTCAAAGTAGCATATTGAGCCATGACATGTCGATAAATACGGAAAATGACATCGTTTCACTTTTTTGTGAGAAAAAAATGAGATTGCTGTGGAAAAAGAAATAGTAAATGACATGTAATTGTATTTTTCTGTACGGAGTATAACTCGTAAAGTATGGAATGGAATTTATTCAAACTACTTACAAAGAGAGAAGGCATTAACGAGAGAGTGTACTAGGTTTTGAATTGTCTCCTTTTATTTTTCCACTTAGTATAACTGCAAAAGTGAAGGGAATCTATTCAAACTGCATACACAGATAGAGGATACTGAGTGGATTTGTGATATCAAAGAACTATAACTGTTCCTTGCCAATTTTTTAAATTATCTTCGTTTATATAAAATGATCTTACCTTGTACAAAGCAAATAGTGAACGGAATTTTATTCAAACTTCAAATATAATACTACATTTTCAATTATCTCCGTTTCTTAACTTTTATTGTTTAGGGTATAATTCTAAGAGATAAATATAGGATATAGGGGCTTTTAGAGGAAGTGCAATTAACTGGTAGGGGACTATGTAATACATTGCAATTAGGCCATTATTATTACTATATAATATTTTATTGTAAATACCCTGGGCAACAAGTATTGTATTGAATATGCTTATTTCGGTTAATTTTAAGTAGTTATATTGATAACGACACATATAATAGATAACATACATATTAGCCTTTACCTATTGAAAACAGAGTGGTGTCCCTTGATGTAAGTACTTACAATGGCGATGCTTATATTTAGCGACGATTATATTTGAAGGCGTTCAGAATTGGCACACTTGATGTTGACCGCCAATAAAGCCAAACTCAAACCACCGCCAATTAATCAACGAAGTAATAGTAATTTGCTTTACACTCTAGCATTCACATTTCTAAAGCAATCATATTCAAACTTTGGTGCAATGTATACTAGTATATTGTACTCCGGTCTGCAATATAGGACCATCATTGCCCTATTGCTACCATTTCAGATATGTATACATACGGGAAATGGTCACCATATTGTAAAACGGACACCTCCAGTGCCTTCAGCACTTTGATTTAGTTTCGCAATGTAAGGACGGAATGAACTCAAGCAAATCTCAGAATGTTTCTACGGTAATGTGCCGACGGACAGACAGACAAAGCGGCGACTCTTCTTGACTTGTAGATATGTCACAGATTATCACGGCCGGTAAACAATGCGCAAACTAGGCATAACCACAGGATGTTTATATACATTTAGAAACAGTAAACAATTTATTCAGTATGGTTTACCTAAAATCCCAGAACTTTTCGTCGTTAGGTGAAAGGCTTTCGTGCCGAAGGCCATAAGTGTTTCCCCTGCTGTTACTGAGCCAGACATCAAAACCAGCGTCGGCAAGGAGAAATCCAAAACTTTCATTCACTGGGTTTAATACCCAGTCTGCAGAACTTGACAGTAGTCCATGTTGTAGTAATATTACCGGTCGAAGTGCCCCTACATATGGAATTGTCATATGATTGATTATACGTAACAGTATGGTAAAATGTTTTATCGAAAAGTAATATGCCTCATGTATGTACCAGGGATGGTGTAATCGTAATCAGTAATCGTAATCGACTGTAATCAAATACGTTTTGCCAAGTAATTGACAGTAATCAGTAATCGAAACCATTTTCGATTACTTGTAATCGTAATATAATCGATTACAGAGCTGAAACTTGATGTAATCATCGATTACATTTTCGATTACTTTCAATTACATTGATATTTCAAAGTCAGTTTTTTTTATTAAAAGTAACTTTACTAATTTGTATCATGTATATTTGGATATATGCTTATTTCGAAATAAATATTGTTGAAACAAACAATATCAATTAAAAAAATGTATTGATCTGTTTAATCAAAATCAATATTGATCTGTTTATACAAAATCAATATTGTTTAAACAAAGTAAACAAGAGGGCCATGATGGCCCTATATCGCTCACCTGACTACCATTGACTATGATAAAGGGGCTCATGATTCTAACATAATTCGTAGAGGTCCACTACACAATGCTAAGTAACATTCCAAATATCTATTCTCTGCCTATCGGCCTTCTTGTTTTTTTTAAGTTTTCCCTATATAAGCCTAAGTGAAATCAAGTCACCTTCCTCCCTCCCTCCCCTCCGGGAAGGGTTAATTTTGACCTGGGGGACATGATTTGAACAATCTTGGTAGAAGTCCAATAGGCATTTTTACATGTCAAATATCTAATCTCTAGGCCTTGTGGTTTCAGGGAAGAAGATTATTTAAGTTTTTCCTATATAAGCCTATACAAAACCAAGTGACCCCCCCCCCCCCCCGGTCGGTGTCAATTTGACCGAGGGGTCATGATTTGAACAATTTTGCAAGAGGTCCACTAGCAAATGCTACATGCCAAATATCTAAGCTCTATGCCTTGTGGTTTCAGAGAAGAAGATTTTTTTAAGTTTTCTATATATAAGCCTATGTAAAACTAAGTGAACCCCATGTGGGGTCAATTTGATTCGAGGATCATAATTTGAACAATCTTGGTAGAGGTCCACTAGACAATGCTACATACCAAATATCTAAGCTCTAGGCCTTGTGATTTCAGAGAAGAAGATTTTTAAAGTTTTTCCTATATAAAGTCTATGTAAAACTAAGTGACCATTCGTGCGGGGTCAATTATGACCCGGAGGTCATAATTTGAACAATCTTGGTAGAGGTCTACTAGACAATGCTACATGCCAAATATCTAAGCTTAAGGCCTTGACGTTTCAAAGAAGAATATTTTTTGAGTTTTTCCTATATAAAGCCTATGCAAAACTAAGTGACCACCCGCGCGGGGTCAATTTTGACCCGGGGGTCATAATTTGAACAATCTTGGTAGAGGTCTACTAGACAATGCTACATGCCAAATATCTAAGCTCTATGCCTTGTGGTTTCAGAGAAGAAGATTTTTTAAGTTTTTCCTATTTGTTGCCATAGTAACCAGAGTTCTGCATGGAATGGAATTTTTTGAACAATTTTGATAGAGCTTCATGTAAGAAACATCCCTGCAAAGTTTCATCAACATTGGCCCAGTGGTTTCAGAGGAGATGTCGTTTGAAGGAAATGATTTAACCGTACCCAACGGCTAGAGTAATATGAGCGGACTGATTATCACATTCAAGGTAGTTCCAAAAAGAAAATCTTTTGAAATATACGTCATAGCTTATTGTTCCGGGTCTATACATGATATGAGACTGGAAATACTGTGCTAGTACAGGTTTCCACTGACGGTAGGCCTCAGTTGTACAGCACCAATTATCTCAAAGATGTACACTTTTTAAATGTGTACATTTTAAACATTCAGGCGATAATTCTTTGTAGGTTTCATTGCCATATAAATACAAAATTCTACTATTGTTTCCATTCAAATGGATATAGCAGGATTTAGACAAACTTATTATACTCGTGTGTGTTATTGTAATTATTGCTGCAATTAACAAATGAAATAACTAAATAATTCTTTTCAACTTCATCTTTATTCCATAGTTTATCATTAGCTATTTTTTGTTTTGTTTTGTTTGCTATATGTTTACATTTTGGTCACCTAGCGCTGGAATTTCATTAACTTGTCTCATTATCAGTCTATCGTCATAGGTAGTGCGTAGGGAAAAATTTACGATAATAAAATATGTCCTTTCCCGTAACTCAAGAAATCAAGGAATAGTAGGGTTCACCCGCTGAGATTTGGTTTTACATCTAAAACGTATCGTCTGTTGATGTCTTAAAGAAGAGTGAGGCAATTATTTAAACAGGAGGGTCATGATGACCCTATATCGCTCAACTGAGTACTTTTGATCCAAAAGACACGCTACGTTTAAGAGGAAATGTTGTGAAAACATTTTTCTACCTTTACCTCTGGTGGTCAATTGTGCAACAGAGAGAAACGGTTTGAGCAAATTTGGCAGAGGGTCAAGCAAAGAACATTTCTGTGAAATTATTTCACTTATTTCACTAGGCAATATAATCTGGGTCACCTGTGGTTAAAATTACGTCACACGGTCAATTCAAAGAAAAACATTGTTAACACTCAAGAGGCCATATTTATTACCTAATCTTCATGAAAAGTGGTCAGAATGTTTGTCTGAATGATTTCTAGAATCTGGGATAAAAAACTCAAAAACTAGGTCACACATTCAAATCAAATGAAAAACTTGTTAACACTAGAGGCCACATTATTTATCCAATCTTCATGAAAATTGGTCAGAACTGGTCAGAATGTTTGTCCAAATGATTTCTTGGTCAAGTGTGTTACTTTTGGTAAAAAAACTAGGCCAATAGAACAAATTAAATTTAAGATATTGTTAACAGTCTGTAACTCACATTTAATACATAATCGTCATGAAATTTGGTCAGAGTGTTTGTGTTGATGACCTGATGGCTATTTAATCTTGACGTTGTGTACGTTTCTAATTAATTACACATATTTTGACGCCATATTTGCCCTGATGAGCAGAAAAAGCGAAACCGGTTGGTAAATAATGAATTAATTAACTCATGGACTATTTTTTTGTCTTTATACCTAGTCAAGGATTTATATAACGAATTTAAAATATCGCAGATTTATTTGGAAGACAAGAAAATTATCTGAATTGTTGTCAAAATATTGCTGTTATATTTATAAATGACAAAAAGACGATACCCATGGGAGCCCCAAAGCCTTCTGCCTTCGTATGATTCCGTACTGCGCTCGTAATCATAATCTTAGTTTTTTCTCAGTAATTCAATTAAAAGAAAAATAATCCTGCGGCTACGGTGTTTTCGACTAGATAGCAAATTAAAGATAAACTAAAGTATCAAATATTTAATATGCAGTCACATAAGAAATAATTTCCGTTAAACTGGTCACTTTTCGAATTTATTTCTTCATCAGTTCAAGTCTACGTCACCGAGACAGTAATGTTTGGGTACACATTTTTGTAGGGTGTGGACTGGCTAAACCCAGATTTCTTTTTAATTCATTACTTCGGCTTATTGATGTGACACAAAATAAGGATAAAAAGCGTTTTATTGGAGTAGGACTTCACTTTATTTCAAGACAATTGAAATAGGACTACAGTTGTGATACATAAACAGGATAGAAAAGGACATTTGTTTTCAGATTTTCCTCTGTCTGATCTGGCAGTTTTTTATTTCGTCATTCCAGAAGTTGAATTTGTACGTGAATGTCCTGTCAGCAGCCGTTAGTTGCAGAAAGGAATAACATTAATTTGAAGAGTACTTATTAGTGTCAATGACAGTGTTTTTATTTTTAAAAAACAACATTCCACTGGGATTCATGGAAAAGGAACTTGATCGACTGAAATGAGATCTTGTGTCCGTAACCTGTTTTGACACGGGAGAAACGAAGGTAAAGATAGCATCTATGCACGGACCAATGTAAGTTTTAATGTCTATCAATTTGATTTATCTTTCCAAACGACGTGTGCAGTGCTTACAGATTCGGTGAAAAAATCGAACCGGTGGAACGGCGGCCATTTTGTTTTGAATGTAAACAATGTTTACAGAGCCTTTCTAGCCAATCAGAAAAGGCAAAAACGATGAGGCTCCGAATGAGAGACGGTAGATATGGGATTGCTCACGGTGTATACGGTCTCATATACAGGGGCTCTTGACGAATCAGAAGATATCAAATTTATCTGCGGTATTATAAATACATGTAAATATATATCCACTAAATGTTGATATTTGAATTTAGTAGTTTTGGTGTTAAATAATTGTTATACGGGATTTTACCTTGTACATCCGGATATGTACCATGTTCACGGCAAAATCTCATATAAAAATGTGCGCATATCATGTTAACATAAATATAAAAGTTAACCGTTTGAGGTTAGGTCTATCATGGAGATGTATTTCACAGGAAAATTACTTTTATGAAATATACACAAGCTCGTAGCATTTGACGTTGAAAATAGCATAACATTGTAATCTTAAACATTTTTAATTGTTAGTTAACTGACTTTCATGTTAAGTGATTTTCGCGAAAATATTTCGCGTTATCCACTTATCCGCCATATTTATCAAAGGACTGAAAGTGCTGGAGGATCGATTGTCTCTGAACAGCACAGTCTGCACACATACAGTGACTATGTTCAACTACCCTATGAAGTATTAAGCTGTGAATGGTAACTGAGAAATGGATTTTGACAAAACTGAACTGAAAATTCATAGTTTGAACAACTTTTAATGCCATTCAAAAGTTATGGGATATGCCCATAGGGTTGATTGTATTGTGCCAATTCAATGATTCGGATTTAACGTCGCACTCAACAGCTAAGGTCATATTGCAACGTCCAGCTTTCATGGAGGAGGAAGACCCTGGGTGCCAATTCTGGCATTATTTCAGTCACGAGCGGGCACCTGTTTAGAACCTAAATAGCTCCCAGACATAAAAGAATTCGACCCAAGTAGGGCACGAACCTACAGCGATGAGGGACAAGTAAACATCAGTCAATGACCTCAACCACTCGGCAACAGATGCCATTGTTTGATGCCAAGCAATTGTATGAAGTTTCAAGGCTTTAATGGTTACTGAGAAATTGAATTTTAAGAAAGCTTAACCAGATTCAAGACGTCAGTGCCGACTGACGTCAAGAAGGTTGTGACAATGGCTCTTCTGTTTTTCAAAGAAAAGCTAAAAATTGATAAATCAATCTTTTGTTATAAATTGATTCAGTATATACCTATTGTAGAACAAGTACTTGCATCTTACATTAACTATCCCCGTGAGTGGTTCCAAAATACTGCGAATTGCAATATACCGGGTCTATTGCGCACACCTAGTCATTACCAGCCTTTTTACCATACTGTTTTAAATTTTCATAACTTGTATACAACAACAACTGAATGTTTTAATAGCAAGCTATTATCTTTCATATTTAACATATACTAGACTCTAGCAGTATTTCGTAACAAGTAATAATGATGATGATTATGATGATTATTATGTTCCTATATAATTAATGTATGTATGAATGTACACACCAAAATTTAGTGTAGCAAAAGAATCGTGGTAAAGTTTAGTTTAAACAATATTTATTCTCGAAAATACATAGTATATATACATACATAGTACAAAGGTGTAACAATATAACTGGAGTCTGAAAATAAGCTTTCAAAGAAAACTTATATTAATTCATTTTCCTACTTTGGTAAAGTTTGAAAGTTTTAGTTACAATATTTGTTCTTTGTAAATGACAGCATAATCCAGAGAAATGAATTTGATTTTCCCTTTAGATTATTGCATTTCTGTCTATATTTAAAAATCGTAGTTAAGACATGTAGATCTATGTGATTTCTTATAGTTATTCGTACCCAGGTACGAATCGACTTCGCCGAAATGCGGACATTTTCGTACCATTTTCGAACCACGCATTTACATAAAATACAACAATTACAACGTGTTTAAAGCATAAAAATATGTTGTCATATTTCAAAAAGACATCTACAAGTGCCTCTGTAGAGTTAATTTGCTGATAAGTTTCAGTTTTATACCTTAACGCATGAAGGCGTATTTTAGACTAGTTTTTCGGAAAATCTTAAGAGACACTAAATGACAACAAATCAGGCCGAGCACTTTTGATGATAGAGGCGTTGGCAAGTTTCAAAAAATTGTTTTTTTTATGCTGAATTTCGAGTTTTGTAACTTAAATTTCAAGAGTACCTAGTGGTTCGATAACGTATTACGATGTTCCGATAGTTTATTATCACAAACACACCATCGGATATAAGACACATTATTCGGCCTGACTAGGTGTCTTTTAGTGTCTCCGGTCTGACTTAGAAAAACCGCGTAGGAAACTAGTTCTGTACAGAACAGATACCTCGTTGATTTTTAGTAATTTTTATGTTTTACATTTATTCATCAATATATCATAATGAAAACAGAATACAAGGTAATGCATTACAATTCTTTTTATTTCATTGAATATATAGAACTACTTTTCGGTCGTATTTGACAAAAAAAATGTGTCAAGAGTTCGGCCGTAACTGTTAACTTTGGATACGATTGAATAAATCCAATCGATCCAAAAAGTAAGTAGAAAACGCGTATATTTTCGTGATATCCACTTACTAAGTGATTAATGCGAAAATATTTCGTATATTTCATGTTATCTAATTATCCGCCATTTTTAACGGATATTTTCGCGAAAATTAACTAACGTGTGGCAGTAATATGCCGCCATAGATATGGTACAAAAAGATAGAATTTGCAAAAGCATTACTTTCCTGTGGAAGATAGTTTTTGCCATACGGTATTCTCTGAATACTTAGAATATAGCCATCTCGTGTGTGTACGTCATACTCCTCACACGGGTACCTCTTGCTCGTAATAAGTTCAGTCTGAAAACATGTATAAACAATTTCATCATCATGTAAGAACGGATAGAGAATTTTGTTTTGTTCCTAGTTAAGCCAAGTGCGCCTATTTTTTGTAGAATTTCTTCTCATTTGTATTAAACATATTTCAGCATATTTCTTATAGCAATGCGGAGTTCTTTTTTAAGTTCTACTGAAAAGAAATATACTAAAACACTTCACCTTAAAAAATTGGTTTTTTTTAATTATCTATTATAGTTGTTTCTTCTTATGGTATCAACACAAGTAAAGACGTGTTAAATAACTACTACTGTTTTTGAAATGGACATTATTTGAAATAGCTGTCAAAATTTTATTAGATAATAAGTTCATAAGTCTGCCTTGTAATTGTGTCTATAGTTTTGCTTTTACTTTTGATAGAATTCTATGTACGTATATGTAAGCTGACTTGTTAGTAGCTGCAAAAGTATTCACTAGTCATAGGTGAACATTGACATGTAATTATAGCAGCAGGAAAACTAATGCAGCATATTTTTGTTACAAAATCGCTCACTGAATCTTCAAATGAACACTTTGCGGCTGTAACATACGGTAGTGATCCCGTCATCAAGAGACAACGACAGCAGCAAACGACGACAGCAAGACACAAGGAACAAGGTAAGGGCGCAAATATGACAGTACTCTGACGTTTATGGCTGGCCATCGCCACCAAAAATAATTAATTAAGCCGCGGTGAAAATATTTTAGCTCCGGCATAAATATGATTTTAGCCGCGGCATTAATATTTAAGCTCCGGCATAAATATTATTTAAGCCGCGGTTAGAATATTTTAGCTCCGATAAAAATGCTATTTTTGCCGCGGCTTAAATCATATGCACTCCAACTTGTTATGGCGTGTTGTCGTGCTGTCGCATGGAGATGTTTCGTCCGCATTATAGTGTTGACAGCGGAGGCACCAACACGACAATGTACGCGAAATAACGACATACATGACGAAACAACAACAAAACACAACTTTGTCGTGCTAGCATTGTTTCGTGCCGACGCTCCCGCCAACAAGAGAGAGCGACAACACGAAAATCTGCAATCATTATTGCATGATATGTCATTGTTTCGTGTTGTATGTTTATGATCCCGCTAAAACAGCAACACGGCATGGCAAAAATTAGCCACCATAATTAAATAAAATGTTAATAATACATACAACATTCATATTAATCTCTGGGTCATCACGTTCAACAATGTTGCTAATCCAATTAAAGTTCCACATTTTAGCACCGTACATACTTCCACTACAAGTACTGAAGCTTAACATCACAGACAATATCACAAAATGTGTAGCCATAGTACAGAAATAGAAAAGAAAATGAACAGAGCGAAGATAAAATGGAAACATAAGTAACCATTATCTAGAACACCGTGAATTGGATCGGATGCGGCCACTTACAAATATTATTATAATGAATGATGGTACTCGAAAACGATACAAAGTTTGCGAGTACTTACTCACTTTATGTATATTTGTTTGTTTTTCATCATACAGAGCACGTTTATGATTTTATCATATGCTTACGAACAACAATTCATTACTTATACTAGTATACATAAACATGCTAAAGCCACTAAAATTATTTTAAAATATTTTTTACTACTTTGTTAATATTTTGGAACACGATACCTTTAAATTTACTTTTCATTTATGTGTCTGTTTACCCTTCAGTGCGACACATGGTGTAAATAGAATATAGTAATTGTGATTATTTGTAATTTATCATGCTTATAGTCTCTTATAATTCTATTATACAATGATCATTTGCATGATATTATCTGTGATTTTTTATGCGTGAATTTTATAAGTGTGTATTATGTAAATGAATGAGGCTGAAATGATATGTACTAGTACATAATGGATGCGTTTTGTTTGCTGGAGTTTTGACGCCCGTTCAAACCGATTTTGGGTCATTTTAACAGGCGTCAGTTTACCTAACAGAACCAGTACTAGAGTACTAGACTCCTATCCTCCGTAAGAAACTTGTTACATAAAGAGACATGCTTGGCCCACAACCCTCAATCTATTCAAGTCGACGACTCCAACCACGGAGGCGGACTATAATTTAGGCGTGTATTATGGTTGTATACCAGAACGCAAATGGTTTCGTTTCAACAATCGCATTTCACGATCTAATACATTAAAATTCTCTTGCACTATTGTCTCCCTTTATTTTCAAAACAATACAATGCAATATAATACAACTTTTATTTAGAGTCGGTATGTCATACAATAACACAGTAAACGTAAGGTCTGTATAGCTTTTGACCGACATAACAAATAACATCTATAGTCATAAGAAATATCATCTTTTTAAAAAGTATTAGTTTCGTAATATTCTCTCATTATTTGCTATATTGTTAGTAAAGCAAATCAATAGTATATAGATACATGTACATGTAATAGACTACAAGGAATTATAACATAATGAACAAAAAAACAAACTGATTCCCAAGCAAAGCAATACAATGAGCTTTCACAAATAAATAAATAAAGGAGAACGACAAAACTGAAAACTGAAAATAGCCTGCAACTCAAATAAATAAATAAATGATAGACTTTATTTGAAAAATCAATTCAAAATGTCTGAAGACATATGGCTGGCAACCATCAACTCCTTTTAATTTTACTGACTTTCATATTACAAGGCCGTCGCGGACGGTCCGGCCGGTACGGCCATAGCCGGACCACTTTTTTGGCCAAGTATACTATCGGCCGTACTGTTTTCCTCTATATCTCTCAATTTTCTTCACTGAATTGACATTTTAATGCAATCATCGATGGGGCGTGCTCAACTGCGTGGCTACTATTGCCTGAGGGTGTGAAAACTAGCAACTAATCTAACTAACTAACTAACTAATCCAATTAGCCATTAGTAAAGATTATCTCAAGCGAGGTATCAAAGGCACAGCAACTGGTTGATCTTTAATTTAGTTTATTTTAAAGAACGACTTAGTTATAAAACAATGATGTTTTTCTCGCCGTAAATAAATAGAACTTATTAAAAATTATGTTATTTAGGTGCTATAGACTAATCATGAATACGGACAAACCAACGATAAAACTTTTAACATGCATACATTTTCTGTCCATTCTAAATCTGAAACCTTCTGTGTATGTTATTGCTTCATAATGGATATACCTCCAGTGCCAAATCAACCTAAGACTTTTAATTTTCCAAGGAGCAAATACTGGAAATAACAATCCAGAAGTACACTCAGGATTCAATAAAAACGCATCTAAAAGTATACAGAAACTCAAAAATTTCTAGGGGGAGATCCCCCAAACCCCCCTTACGAGAAGGGGCCAACCCCCTCTCGTGCTCTCCCCTATCTCATGCCTTCAGCCGGACCACTTTTCCGAAGCCGGCGACGGCCCTGTATTATTATAAACCTGCATAAGGACTTTTCTGAATTATGCTTATTTCTTTTGAGAAGGAAGATCTGTTGTATTCTACACTAGTTTTAAGAACTATATTATTGACCAATTGTTGACTTACATTTCTGCGCATGCGCTATGTTGTTAATGACTATATTGCCGCCTGGAAGGGCAGTCCTGAATTGATAGTATTAATAGAAAGACGTGTCGTTATATATAAACCCTGCAACTTTAAGATAGTAAACGCCCAAGCATAACATGGTGACAGTGTGGGATTATATTATATGGATTAACGTGTAAATTGATCGGACATACTGATATTAGTTACATAAATTCATGAACTAAACAGCGATACTCATAAAAAATGGAATTAACAGGACTCCCAGCTCCGACAATGGACTGGAACTCGGTCAACCTGAACGATGCATGGGACAAGTTCGAGCGGCATGCAACTCTCATGTTCGAGGGGCCGCTAAAAGGGAAAACCGGAAAAGAGCAAGTTGCCTACATTCTGTTATGGATAGGCGACAAAGGCAGAGACGTTTTCGCGTCATGGACAGACGTCACTGACGATCAGAGAAAAAGTTCCAAGGAGATATTCAAAAAGTTTAAAGCGTTTGTCCAACCGAAACAAAACCCAATATTTGCTAGATATAAATTCTATCATGAAGATCAAAATGAGGAGTCTATAGACGTATTCGTTTCAAGGCTATCACTGAGCGCGAGAGAATGCGACTTCGCAGAAAAAACAGACGAAATGATTAGAGACAGAATTGTTTTCGGTTGCAAGTCACACAAGGTTAGGGAAAAGTTAATTG
Source organism: Saxidomus purpurata (assembly GCA_022818135.1). Lineage (NCBI taxonomy): Eukaryota > Metazoa > Mollusca > Bivalvia > Venerida > Veneridae > Saxidomus > Saxidomus purpurata. Next base: position 48,128,444 of record JAFMSR010000002.1, read on the forward strand.
ACGTCGGAAAGGACTTAACTTTAGAGAAAGCCATTCAAGTGGCACAGTCCTACGAATATTCTCAAAAGCAGTTGAAAACAATGGCAGCCTCACACCAATCAGAAGAAGTGCACTATGTTCGTGCGCACCGAACGAGGTCCAGAAAATACGTAAACAACAGGCAAGAATCAAGACAAGAACCTCATGAACGATGCGGGAACTGTGGTAAAAACAAACATTCAAAGAAAACAGAGTGTCCCGCTCGCGGGGAAAGATGCAACAAATGCTAGAAATTTAACCACTTCGCTAAAGTGTGCCGTTCAAAAAGTGTGTATCACGTGCATAAGGAAGTATTTCAGTCAGGAAATAGTTCTTCGGACACAGATGACAGTGAGCAGTTCTTCGTATACACGGTAAACTGTTTATCCTCACCTGACCAAGCATTTGTAAATCTTTCTTTAGGTCCAAATAATACCAAAATCAATGTCAAAGTCGATACAGGTTCCATGTCGAACATTCTGCCATTACGCAACATCAATACATTAGGCATAAATTTTCCATTGAACAAAACAAACACAAAGCTGACCTCATACACTGGCAATACACTCCCAGTAACAGGCAAAACTGACCTCAAATGCACTTACAAAGATAGGTCAATTACAGCAGAATTTTACATCGTGGATACCGATGCCCCTGCGCTACTAAGTCTACAGACATCAATTGACCTCGGACTAATTAGACTCACGTATGCGCTAGAAACGCACACACCCTTTGACACAGAAAAAGTCTTATCAGAACATAAAGACTTATTCCACGGAATAGGCCTTTTACCTGGTGAAAGTACACTTCACTTAAAAGGAAACGCTTTGCCCGTTGTATGTCCAGTACGCAAGATACCATTCGCCCTGCATGACAAATTACGAGACGAGCTCGATTGGATGGTACAACAAGAAATTATCACGAAAGTTAGCGAACCCACAGAGTGGGTAAACGCTCTTGTATGTATAGAAAAGCCCTCGACTGGAAAGCTCCGAGTATGTCTAGATCCCAAGTCTTTAAATGACAACCTTCGCCGACCACACTACCCTATGCGCACGCTTGATGACATTACGTCAAAACTCAAAGGTGCCAAATTTTTCAGTGTGCTTGATGCTACGAAAGGTTATTGGTCAATTCGGCTAGACGAGAAGTCTTCCTTTTTGACTACATTTGGCACGCCATTCGGTAGATTTAGATATTTGAGAATGGCCATGGGATTAAAGGTCAGCATAGCCTCTATTGTGGACGACATCTTGGTTTATGGACGTACCCGTGAAGAGCATGATCAAAACTTAAAAAATGTTCTCATGAGAGCCCCAGAAAACGGCCTGAAATTTAACCCAGACAAGTGTACTATAGGTCTAGACAAGGTCAAGTATTTCGGTCACGTGTTAAGCTCAGACGGGCTAAAGCCAGACCAAAACAAAATATCTGCCATCCTTGACATGTAAATCCCGGAAAATCGCTCCCAGCTACAAAGTCTGTTGGGAATGATTACGCATCTCTCAAAGTTCGCGCCAAATCTTGCTGAGGTTACAAGCCCCATGCGCGCCTTACTAAAAAAAAGATACAGAATTTATCTGGAATCATGCGTAAACAGAGTCATTAAACAAGGTTAGATCGATCATTACGCAAACCCCAGTCCTCAGCTACTATGACCCCAGTAAACCGGTCAAATTACAAGTTGATGCTTCATCCAAAGGTTTAGGTGTTGCATGTTTGCAGGAGAGGAAACCTGTTGCGTATGCATCCAAAACACTCACCACAACAGAACAAGGCTACGCACAAATAGAAAAAGAAATGTTGGCTATCCTTTTCGGGTGCAGTCGTTTCAAACATTTAATTTACGATCGACACACTGTAATCGAGTCTGATCACAAACCCCTTGAGTCTATCATGAAAAAACCTCTCGCTAACGCTCCAGCAAGGTTACAGAGAATGCTGCTACAACTCCAGCATTATGACATAGAAGTCATACACGTCCCTGGGTCTGACATTCCTCTAGGCGACGCACTTAGTCGCAATTTTGTTAGTGACACTTACCCGGCACTGACAGACGGACTTGACGCTCATGTACACGCTGTTACAAAATATCTACATGTCAGCGACCAAAAGATTGCACAAATTCAGTGCGCCACCAATAAGGACGAACAAATGCAGACACTAACACAAACAATTTTAGACTGTCCGACAGAAATATTGAATTACTGGAATCACAGGGACGAACTGACCTGCTTTAATCACATAATCTTCAAAGGTCAAAAGATAATTATCTCAGAGGCCTTGCGCCCAGAAATGAAACAGTCTGTGCACATAGGCCACCAAGGGGTAGACAAAACGACGCGTAGGGCTCGTGATATCATGTTTTGGCCCGGGATGACGAAAGAGCTAACTGATTATGTACTGAGTTGTTCAATTTGCATAAAACACAGAGATTCCAATACTAAGGAACCATTACAGCCCCATTAGGTACCCCAGAGACCGTGGCAAAACCTTGCCTGTGACCTTTTCACGTTTTGAGAGTTCATGGTTCTGGTCGATGCTTTCAGCAGGCATTTTGAAATCGACCTACTTCCTACAACAAAGAGTGTCACCGTGGTCCAAAAACTTAGAGTACATTTTAGCCGCTTCGGCATACCTGAAAAGTTAAAAACAGACAACGGCCCTCAGTTCAGCTCAGATACCTTTCAGTCATTTGCCCGAGAATGGAACTTTAAGCACGAAACTTCCAGCCCGACTCACCCATGTTCAAACGGCTTAAGCGAAGTTTTCGTCAAAATTGCTAAACGCATCTTACAAAAAGCGAAAGACGAAAACAGGGACCCTTATCTCCCTTTACTCGAGTACAGAAATACGCCCTTGGAATGCGGCTGGTCACCTGCACAACTACTCATGAGCAGGAGAATGAGATCTATTCTCCCGTGCACAGATGAGCAACTTATTCCCAAGACAATTAATCTCAAGAAAGCAAGAAAACAAATGTATGAAATGCAATCAAAATCAAAAGGTTACTTTGACAAAGCAGCACATTATTTTCCCAAGTTAAAAAGGAGATTCAGTACATTTACAAACGGGGAAAATCTGGGAACCAGCAATCGTCCGCTCACAATACTCAAATAGGTCTTATAACAGAAACCCATGATGGCGCAACATATCGCCGCAACCACAAATACTTACACAAGGCACCAAAAATGCACAGCCAAGCAAAACATCACCGTGACAGTCAAACATTACCCCGTATTGAGCCTCACGAAATTGACATTGAGAAAAGTTCAAATTTTTCCTCGAACTCGGAAACTACAAATTACGCAACAAGAACAAGGTCAGGTCGAGAGGTTAAACCGTCTACAGTGTATGCAGGCAATGAATGGGTCAAGTGAAAAATAACGAATGACCCGAGATATAATCAATTCTTTTGAGTTAATGCCGTAGTATCAGTTTCTGATGTATACAATTTTTCGCCTGCACGATTTAGTTGATTGGTAGATTACAGGTAGAAAATCATAGCAGAAGATACCGCTTTTGCATAATAATCTTAAACTTTATACTAGCAATAGAGGTGTTAAATGACTGTATACCAAGGAGAGTAAAATTTAGAAATGTAGACTGAAGAGACTTTACTTTTAACGCAGGGAAAGAAAACGATGATGTTACCAGGATGTAAATCTAGAACATTATACATTTGAAACAAGTGTTTCATTCTGAAAAATGCTTAATAAAAACCACATTATGTTCCAAGTGCAGATGAAATTAAATCGAAGATAAATAAACTCTAAATTTGAAAACAAAGGGGATGTTGTATTCTACACTAGTTTTAAGAACTATATTATTGACCAATTGTTGACTTACATTTCTGCGCATGCGCTATGTTGTTAAATGATTATATTGCCGCCTGGAAGGGCAGTCCTGAATAGATAGTATTAATAGAAAGACGTGCCGTTACATATAAACCCTGCAACTTTAAGATAGTAAACGCCCAAGCATAACAAGATCTACAGTCACTGATCTGTATGAAACGCCAAATCTACATATACTCAAATATTTGAAGAGGTCTTTAAATCCTGGGTGTATATGTGGACAAAACACGAAGTTGAAATACGCAAGTAGATAAGATGTGCTCAAAGTTAAACACAAAGTTATATATGTTAAAAAGAATTGTATATTTTTTTACTTTTGAAATGAAGAAAATGAATAACGCCTATACTATGTCAACTTTTGATTACTGTTGTACTATATGGGGGAAGAGAACCCAATCCACTATAAGTAAGATAACTAAATTCTAGGAACGGGCAGCAAGAATTATACTAAAAAAAACGTCTAAAATGCCATCTAAAGATTTATTTATTGAATTGAAATGGTTGTCGTTTCAAGACAGATGTAAATATCAGGCTGCTATGTTAGTTTTCAAATACTTTAAAAACATGGCCCCAGGTTATTTATCTGAATCACTGACATTCTCAAAAAATGCAAATTACAGACTGAGATAATCGTCATGTAATAACCTGATTATATCCCTGTATAAGACAACCTATTATAAAGATTCTTTTAGGTACTACAGTGCGCAAATCTGGAATAACATTCCTATTGATATCCGCTCAGCTCAAACATTAAATTCCTTTATATGCAGATATAAACCACAGGTGAGTGTAGCGTACTAGTGAATGTTAAATAAAAATACCCTAATGACTATATATCAATAAGAAGGTAAACAACACAGTTCGCACATAGACCCAGTTTCAGCTTCAATTGCTTCATACAGCATAGTGCATATTTATCAAAACTATTGCATATATAGCCTACGTAATTATATTTTCCGTAAACGTTTACTTCAAGGACCAAATGCAAACCGTTTTGTAACTGCGACTGCTAGTTTCCGAAATTTTTACCATTTTTCGCCAACTCGAATAAATCTCACACATTTCGGGTACGTCTATTTTCCAATGCGCAACCGTCACTGTGGACATACACAAGAACGGCACAACACTGCTACTTGAGCTCAGTATTCCATAGACATGTATTAGTGATGTGTAACCTAGACTTGGTAAGACCTGGCCGATCGATGCGGTATGGAAACTAGTTTTTCCCATTATCAGTATGGCTGCATGTATATGTTTACAAAATATATCAACGAAATAAAATGAATACTGTATTAACGGATCGTATTAAAACTGGAAAGCTTGTGGAAATATTTATCAAATCAATTTCTACGAGCGTCGGTTGTGTAATATTTGGATGACACAAGGCGAGATTGTTTAAAAGCTTGTTAAAAGGGAAGAATTCAGTGTTAGAAATGTGTGAGATTTATTCGGGTTGACGAAAAATGTAAAAAAAAAATCGGAAATTATCAGTCGCTATTTCAAAACGGTTAATTTGCTTTTGGGCCTTGAAGTAAACTTTTACGTAAATGATAAACACTTATGCTATATATGCAATAGCTTTTAATAAATATGCATTATTCTAGATGAAGTAATTAAGGCTGAAAGTGGGTCGATGTGTAAACGGTGTTGTTTACCTTCTTATTGATATATAGTAACTAGGCTATTTTGAACTAAAAATCACTGTATGAGTCCCTGGTACGCTACACTCACCTGTGATATAAACAGTACTTTTTGCAATCACATGTTATTTAATCAATTTATTGTTATTGTTTTTGTTGTATTACAGATTAATCATTTATCACACACTTTAATTACACTATAATAAGTTTATTTTGAGTGTCTGTCAATTAGTGAATGACTGTGTAACTGGACAGTTTCAGTGTATGTAAGTTAATTTGTTTATATAAGGCCATGTTGTAAATAAGGTGTATGCTTTTATTTCTTCTTGTATAACCTTAATATGTTACCTTCTTGAAATAAAGAATTTATTATTATTATTTTTATTATTATCACCTTGCTCCAATATGTAATGATTTTAGACCAAACTTTAAATATGGGTAATTTTGGCAATGAATAGGAGTGCTATGCACAAGAATCATAATCAAGCATCACCACCTTAGGGCATTCATCACTTTTGAGTGACAGCTCTTGTTTATTTCAACAATTCAATCATATTTCTTTTCTTTTACACAACAGTCCAGGACAAATTTTTACCGCTCTTCCGATCATCGGTCTTGAGGGCCGCCAAACAGAACTTATAGCTCTATATGACTTGAGCTCATATCTGTTAATGTCCTACAAAGTCTCAGTTCTCTTCCTAGCTTCCGGGCTATATGTACAGCTGTAAAGCTAGTCATCACTGGATGCCTGTTAGTTTATACCTTATCCGACAGAAGGTTCAACTCAGGGAGGAAGTAAGGTAGTTCCCCTGGAACAATGTTTGTCATTTAATTAAACTGTTTAGCTTTATTTTTGGCCAAGAAATCCACTCTTTATATAAACAGTAGTTCCACTACTGGCTGTTATAATTTGTGAATGAATGACGTGACAACTACGATGTCCTGAAAAATGTTGAACCTAGGCGGTTACCTCTCAGCACAGTATTAGAAAAAACCAAAAACAAAATGCGATAACTTTTGTTTTCCGTTTTTTCTTTTTTTATTATCGCGTGGCCACGCGATAACGTTTAGTTTTTCTTTTTTTCTTTTTTTATTATCGCGTGGCCATGCGATAACTTTTGTTTTTCGTTTTTTCTTTTTTTATTATCGCTTGGCCACGCGATAACGTTTTGTTTTTCGTTTTTTTCTTTTTTTATTATCGCGTGGCAACGCGATAACTTTTGTTTTTCGTTTTTACTTTTTTTATTATCGCGTGGCCACGCGATAACGTTTTGTTTTTCGTTTTTTATTATCACGTGGCCACGCGATAACGTTTAGTTTTTCGTTTTTTCTTTTTTTATTATCGCGTGGCCACGAGATAATATAAAAAAATTCCCACATGTCACCTCTGTGCTTCCGTACAAAACTGACATGTAAATATTTTGGAAATTGGTGATGTTGAGGCATGGCCCTAAAACAATTCAAGGCCACCAATTCTGGTTGAACATGCAGAAACTGACACGACACCAAATCTACTGTCTGACCTGTAGTATCGAAACTTTACTGTAATCGAATAATATGCATCGATTTATTAAAGATTTGTGAACAAATGTATACCCCACTGTCTTAAACCTAGAAAAGTTACATGCTTTCCTATTTTGTCTGCAAAGTTTTCTGTCTTTCAATATGGAGACTTAAGTCACGTGGGCACTTTATTATTGTTCGCCAAGCACAATTTAATTAGAGTTCGTAAAACTGCAAATCACCATATTTTGTCTGTCAGTATTTGCAATCAACTGTTTAACTTATACCTTAAGCAAATACCTATCTGGAGTAGATCTGATATCAAGTATGATATGTCGAAAAGCAAACTTAAGGTAGTCAGCCCGTTATGGCCTTCGGCCTTCGTGTCTAATTACTGCGTATCAGTACTCCAACGTCAATTTTTAATGTTATTTTCATTAACTATATCCTTTCAATGATTCATATTCAAAATTTAAAAGAAATGTACCGTCTAAGTAAAAAGATATATGGAATTTTATACCCTTAGCCCCATGTGATAGTGATTTATATGATGTATATTTAAAGGGGTTTATTTTATTTGCAAATTTTATTTATTGGGCATCCTTTCCACTCTGAAAAATGTTGTCTTTATATTATTCTTAATATAATGGCAAAGAATGATGAACTTTTTCCTTGCCATTATCATTATTAGTTTCACATGAATGAAGATTTTTATGTTTATTTGTCGTAAAACATTTAAAAATGGTTAAAAAGCTGAAAAAGATTATTCTAACATGACTCACGATTTTGTCTCTATATACGAAGCGTAGAAAAATTATGTTATATTAAACCATAAACAACGCGGGAACCGATATGCTGTAAACATGACGTCATATTGCGCCGCATGACGTTAAATGAGCGTTCGCGTAGAAAATAAAGCTTTGCATTTATTCACTTTTTGTAATATCTGGTCATGTTAGAGTTGGAAATAACATCCTTTTCTGAGTTGTTATCGTCTAATTAACAATAATTTGTCGTACTGATGCGCAGTTATAAACCACTCAGGCCTTCGGCCTTCGTGGCTAATTACTGCGTATCAGTACTCCAAATCATTGTTTATTAAACGACTAACACCGCAGGAACGAATGTTATTCATAAGTAAAACATAAGAAATCAAAAGACTGAAAGTGCTGGAGGATCGACTGTCTCTAAACAACACAGTCTGCACACATGCATGTGTAAATATCAGGACAACACAGATTGTACACATACATGTGTAAATATCAGGACAACCCTTGCACGAGTAAAGTTATAAACTGGAGACACAACTGCCCACAAATTTCGACCTTTAACTATTTGTGTAAACTTTACTTTTGAGATAGGAACCCATGTGCTTCCATTTTGCATTCAGTGACTATGTTCAACTACCCTATGAAGTATTAAGCTGTGAATGGCAGCTGAGAAATGGATTTTGAAAATTCATAGTTTGAACAACTTTTAATGTCCTTCAAAAGTCATGGGATATGCCCATAGGGTTGATTGTATTGTGTCAATTGATTGATTCGGATTTAACGTCGCACTCAACAGCTAAGGTCTTTCATGGAGGAGGAAGACCCTGGGTGCCAATTCTGGCATTATTTCAGTCACGAGCGGGCACCTGGGTAGAACCTAGATAGCTCCCAGACATAAAAGAATTCGACCCAAGTAGGGCACGAATCTGCAGCGGTGACGACAAGTAAACATCAGTCAGTGACCTTAACCACTCGGCCACAGATGCCATTGTATGATGCCAAGCAATTGCCTGAAGTTTTAAGGCTTTAATGGTTACTGAGAAAGTGAATGTTAAGAAAGCTTATCCAGATTCAAGACGACAGTGCCGACTGACGTCAAGAATGTAATGACAATGGCTCATCTGTTTTTCAAAGAAAAGCTAAAAATTGATAAATCAATCTTTTGTTATAAATTGATATATACCTATTGTAGAACAAATACTTGCAGTTTACATTAACTATCCCCGTGAGTGCTTCCACAATACTGTAAATTGCAATATTCCCGTTTCTATTCCGTACCCCTAGTTATTACCAGACTTTCTACCATCCTGTTTTAAATTTTCATAACTTGTCTGAAGCAACAACTGAATGTTTTAATAGGCTATTATCTTTCATATTTAACATATACTAGACTCTAGTAGTTTTACGTAACAAGTAATAATGATGATGATGATGATGATGATGATAATGATGATTATGATGATAATTGTGATACTTTATAATTAATGTATGTATGAATGTACCCGCAAAAATTTAGTGTAGCAAAAGAATCATGGTAAAGTTTGAAAGTTTTAGTTACAATACAATAAATTCTATTTGTATTTATATTGAGTTAATATCTGTTCTTTGTAAATGACAGCATAATCCAGAGAAATAAATTTGATTTTCCCTTTAGATTATTACATTTCTGTCTACATTTAAAAATCGTATTTAAGACATGTAGATCTATGTGATTTCTTACAGTTATTCGTACCCAGGTACGAACCGACTTCGGCAAAATGCGGACATTTTCGTACCATTTTCGAACTACGCATTTACATAAAATACAACATTTACGTGTTTAAAGCATAAAAATATGTTGTCATATTTCAAAAAGACATCTACAAGTGCCTCTGTAAAGTTAATTTGCTGATAAGTTTCAGTTTTATACCTAATCGCATAAAGGCGTATTTTAGATTAGTGTTCGGCATATCTTTAAAGACATTAAATGACAACTAGTCAGGCCGAGCACTTTTGATGATAGAGGCGATGGCAAGTTACAAAAAATCGTTGTTTTTTATGTTGAATTCCGAGTTTTGTAATTTAAAATTCAAGAGTACCTATAGTGGTTCGATAACGTTTTACGATGTTCAAAAGTGCTCATCCTGACTAGTTGTCATTTAGTGTCTCTAAAGATTTTCCGAAAAACTAGTCTAAAATACGCCTTCATGCGTTAAGGTATAAAACTGAAACTTATCAGCAAATTAACTCTACAGAGGCACTTGTAGATGTCTTTTTGAAATATGACAACATATTTTTTATGCTTTAAACACGTTGTAATGGTTGTATTTTATGTAAATGCGTGGTTCGAAAATGGTACGAAAATGTCCGCATTTCGGCGAAGTCGATTCGTACTGTAATAACTGTAAGAAATCACATAGATCTACATGTCTTAACTACGATTTTTTAATATAGCCAAATGCAATAATCTAAAGGGAAAATCAAATTCATTTCTCAAGATTATGCTGTCATTTACAAAGAACAAATATGAACTCAATATAAATTGTAACAAAAACTTTCAAACTTTACCAAAGTAGGAAATGAATTAATATAAGTTTTCTTTGAAAGCTAATTTTCAGACAACAGTTATATTGTTACACCTTTGTTCTATGTTTGTATATATACTATGTATTTTCGAGAATAAATATTGTTTAAACTAAACTTTACCACGATTCTTTTGCTACACTAAATTTTGGTGTGTACATTCATACATACATTAATTATATAGGAACATAATAATCATCATAATCATCATAATCATCATCATTATTACATGTTACGAAATACTGCTAGAGTCTAGTATATGTTAAATATGAAAGATAATAGCCTGCTATTAAAACATTCAGTTGATGTTTTAGACAAGTTATGAAAATTTAAAACAGTTTGGTAGAAAGGCTGGTAATGACTAGGTGTGCGCAATAGACCCGGTATATTGCAATTCACAGTATTTTGGAACCTCTCACGGGGATAGTTAATGTAAGATGCAAGTACTTGTTCTACACTGGGTATATACTGAATCAATTTATAACAAAAGATTGATTTATATTTTTTTTTAGCTTTTCTTTGAAAACAGAAGAGCCATTGTCATAACTTTCTTGACGTTAGTCGGCACTGTCGTCTTGAACGTGGTTAAGCTTTCTTAACATTCACTTTCTCAGTAACCATTAAAGCCTTAAAACTTCAGGCAATTGCTTGGCATCATACAATGGCATCTGTGGCCGAGTGGTTAAGGTCACTGACTGATGTTTACTTGTCGTCACCGCTGCAGATTCGTGCCCTACTTGGGTCGAATTCTTTTATGTCTGGGAGCTATCTAGGTTCTACCCAGGTGCCCGCTCGTGACTGAAATAATGCCAGAATTGGCACCCAGGGTCTTCCTCCTCCATGAAAGACCTTAGCTGTTGAGTGCGACGTTGAGTCTGTTGCCGAGTGGTTGAGGTCATTGACTGATGTTTACTTGTCCCTCACCGCTGAAGGTTCGTGACCTACTTGGGTCGAATTCTTTTATGTCTGGGAGCTATCTAGGTTCTACCCAGGTGCCCGCTCGTGACTGAAATAATGCCAGAATTGGCACCCAGTGTCTTCCTCCTCCATGAAAGCTGGACATTGCAATATGACCTTAGCTGTTGAGTGCAACGTTAAATCCGAAAAAATCAATTGACACAATACAATCAACCCTATGGGCATATCCCATAACTTTTGAATGGCATTAAAACTTGTTTAAACTATGAATTTTCAGTTCAGTTTTGTCAAAATCCATTTCTCAGCTGCCATTCACAGCTTAATACTTCATAGGGTAGTTGAACATAGTCACTGAATGCAAAATGTAAGCACATGGGTTCCTATCTCAAAAGTAAAGTTTACACAAGTGGTTAAAGGTCAAAATTTGTGGACAGTTGTGTCTCCAGTTTATAACTTTACTCGTGCAAGGGTGTCCTGATATTTACACATGTGATGTGTATAATCTGTGTTGTCCTGATATTTACACATGTATGTGTGCAGACTGTGTTGTTCAGAGACAATCGATCCTCCAGCACTTTCAGTCCTTTGATTAAAATAGAAGACAGTTTAACTCGAAACAACTGAATATATATACACTTTAGAGACCGAATAGAATGGTGAAGGAAAATATAAGCTTATAAAGAGACGCATCTAAACAGGGTCCGTATATTACATAACGAACGACAACTCTTGCGTTTCCAGAAAAATAGAATGTGTCTACAGTTTTCATTTCTGAAGTACCTCAACTTTTCAATGAAGAGAGACGCATATATTCGGATCTAGTGCTTAAACCCCCAACTGGGATATAAAAGCCAGAAGATGGCGCTGGGGCAGGTTTCTATATAAAATGTACATGGTTAACATCAGAGAACCCTTTTTTAAAACACTGAAAGAACTACAGAAGTGAAAAATTTCAAAATTTGCACAAGTTTATTTTGTAATATTCTCTTTCTATTGGTGCATTTAGTTTTTTCAATAAAAGTCAAATAAGTATTGTTTCCAAAAAAGTTTAAACCCAACTGTCAAAAATTTGAATTTCCCGGGAGGAGCTTAGAGGTCATAACCCTAGATAGAGAGGAATGTAAACATTACTAGCACGTGGTTTTGTTTATCATCCACAAGGCATTCTGTAGCAGACGAGAATTCACTGTAAAAGAGATTCACAATCACTACCTCTAGTTAAAAATTTAGTTGTAATCACCTTTTTGTTATGAAACTGATTTACAATAATAATAATGATAATTCATCAAGTTAGTGCAAACACTTTTTATCTGACACATAACCAGTATACTACCCAATCCTTTGTTAATTTGTCATGATAATTACATACTTCTTTTTCTCACCGCATGCATTATTTTCTGATGCTAATTTTTCAAGGCAACAAAATAAATGCCAGTTACAAAGTGCCCAAAGTTTATGAGTGAAATTGATGCCATGAATGTGTATTGTTTTGACAGTCCTCCCTAATTGCCTATATTATCTTAACCCTGTTGATAATTGAAATTAATTGATTTGGTGATAGAAATAGGCCTGCACCATTCCACAAACTTTTCATTTTGTGCCTTGTCACTGTGTTTAACATAAGTTTTACATTGACTTCGGATTTAAGAAAATATCATGATATTACAATAGTCATGGATAGTGACAACAATTAGCCTCCACAAATTCCAGTTGAAAAGTGACAGAGCTGTTGAAATTCTAACTGATTTTTAAAAAGGATTGCCAGTTTATAAGAAGCAGAAAAGTATAAATACTGTATGGACACTCATTACATCTTTTAACAATGCTCTATTACAGTTTGTAGACAAGAGATTTTATTTACAAAGTAAGGATTGACTTAGCATTACTAGACTGGAATGGAAACATAAATAGGGACATTACATCTGAAAAAATTAAGGGCTATAAAAGAAATCCAGAAATGACATACAAAATACCAGTCCTATAAAAAAAAATCATTATAAAGAAACAATTTGGAATGAATGGATTGAAAGCTTATACAATGCAAAGCATGGCCAGTAAATTTTATGCTCTGCTCTACTGTAGTGTTTGTTTACTTCAGTTATATTTAGCACAGGTACAGCGTCCCTCTGCAAGAGTGATAGCTTGTTATCTGATAAACACGCCTACCAATTTCTCCCTACCAGGGCAGGGATTTTTGCGGCTTTAAGTCTCCATGCATTTTTACGCACCACGTATTAATTATAGCAGGCCGCTTCTGTGGCCCGCAATGACATAGTACACCCACGTATGGAAAGAAGGGAAATGGATTTGAAAGAAAAACGGACATTCATAAATAACCAAAATTACTAAAAACATAATTATATTAATGTAAAAGATAAGTTTTTTTTCTGAAATCATTATAGCTAGGTGATAAAAACACGCCAAAAATTCAATAAATAAGTCCCATATCTTGCAGTGATAATCTTTATATAGCCATGGACATGTATAAAGGTCCGTGATATAGCTATAAAGCGATGACATTTTGCAGTTTAAATCCGACAGCATTTACCAGTTCTATCTCAATTTGAACACTGTATTTTTTAAACAACAGCCAGCGTTGATTTCTGAGTGTAGGAAAATACCGCCATCCAGAATAATTTCTTCATTTTTTATAAACCAATATGATTTATTCTTTTAAAATATATTCCTCAGTGAATAATAAGTATGACTGTTCTTCTGTTAAAAAAATTTACTTTAATTCTTTAATTCAAATTTTCGGCAATACCGCCTTTTTCGAGAAATGTGTCTGCAATTTTATCATTTACATGTTGACCATCTTTATGACAAGCTTAGAAATGAAAACAAAACAAAGCGTCAGGAAATGACGTCATTTACATCAGACATCGTAATGACGTTGCCCGTACTTTCTAGTGGATGTCCAATCACATGAAGAGTACACTTAACTTATTGTCTTTTCACTTAAAATTAAATTGAACCGAAAATAATTTAGCTGATACATAGTCTTCAATGCACTTGTTACATTTATAGTTAATTTATATATTGTCCTATTATCTAAATTGAATTGTAGATCCTCTCTGCAGCATTTTCCGGGTTGTGTTAGTAGTTTGTCTTCTGCAGTTGATATGGTCTCAATTTTTGCATGGAAAGTGAAAAATATAAAAAAATGAATTATATAAATAGATAATATGTATATGCATATAATAATACAAGCGTACTTATAAAAGAATTGTAGAAGAAAAGATTAAAATATTGTATGCTAAATAAATACATATAACAGTAGTACTTGTAAAAATGCAGCATATTTGAAAGTGAACTTTGAGTGCTCTTGCTAATGCATTAAAAATTTATTTACTATTAAAATATATTAACTGTACATTTCTTATAAAACTCTTATGATAAATAAAATAAAAATAAAGAAATTCATGGATGTTCAACTAGTACGAAGTAAACTCAAGTTATAACTTTTTACAAAGTCAGGTTTCCTAATAGTAATCAGAACGTCTGTTCTTTGGCTTATGTACCATCATATTAAACCCGACTTTGTAAAAAGATATAACTTGACTTAATTTCATATTACTTGAGCATGATTTCGTGCTGAGCATGAGATTGTGCTCAAGACACTATTATAAGCATGAGGCTGGACTTACATATCCCACGTAGCAGAAAGCCTGTTCATTTCCCTTATAAGCTTTATGGTCAAACATTTTCCCCAGTTAAGGACGCAAAATACCTTGGTGTAGACATTAACTTAGACCAAAGCTGGAATACACACATCTCAAGAATAAAAACAAAACATGAAAATATCAAATCACTTTCTTACAAAACATTAGTCAGACCAAAATTAGAGTACGCATCAACTGTATGGTCGCCATAGACAAAGGTCAATAAACATAAGCAGCTGGAAATGGTCCAGCGACGCTCAATCAGATGGGTCAAAAATGACTATTCAAGACAGCCTGCATAACACCTTTGGATGGAGCACCCTTGAGAAAAGGCGTCTAGTCTCCAAACTGGTTCTGCAAAAAATATAATACAATTTTGTAGCAATCTACCAACAAAGTTATCTAGAAGTCTAGAAGTCTCAGCCAGGTTATCTAGGCATATGCAGCCCCGTTAGTTTCCGCCAAATCCATGCAAACTCGGGCTTCTTTATGTACTCCCTTTTCCCCCGTGAAGTAGGTTTACCCCGCAAATTGCAACCCAGCTCAGTCATTAATCATACAGCCGTTGTTTTTAAACCTTTTATTCTATTACTCTTTTTCAAATTGTTGACGATCTTGCTTAACTGGAAGAACTATCTTGCACTTTCTCTCTTTTTATTATCATTAACACCCAGCGTGCACCATATGTCCATAATACCACAGACCTATATACACATGTGTATATAGGTCCGTGATAATACTCGCGAGCGGTGTTAGGCAGTGTTAAAAAATTTATAGATACAAACAATGAAGTTTCAAATGACAACAAAATTAGTTTGGTGTATCGATAATTAAAGAAAATAACACGCACCCCCCCCCCCCCCAAACCCAACCCCAAAATTGGGGGGTTTTTATTATTGGGGGAAAATATTGATTTAAAGCGCGCAATAAATGAATTGAAGACCTCTCCAATTCAATTGAAGATATCAAAAATTAAGGTGTATTTCAGCTGTTTTTTAAGAGCTCTGTAATTGAATTGAAGAGGTCTCTAATTGATTTGAAGACCTCTGTAATTGTTTTATAGCGCGCTACAAATTAATTTATAGAGGTCTTGAATTCAATTAGTAATAAATTACACGCTTTAAATAAATTTTTGACATCAAAAATTGACTTAGAGAGCTTTCAAATATTTAAAGACCTCTCTATTACAATTTTTGCGCGCTATAATTATTTGGAGATATCTCTAATTGAAATGAGACCTTTCATATTATTTGAAGAGCTCTCCAAATATTTAAAGACCTCTTCAAATATTTGAGTATATGTAGATTTGGCGTTCCATACAGATCGGGGGTATCCGCAGTTTTGACTAGTGCTGGAAAATCTCATATAACATCCCCCATGTAATATGACTTTCGTGAACTACTTGTGACTTAACCTTATAAACATTGTGACGTCACTTCCCCAAACAAAGCATCTGAATATCGTTTGCTTTTATTTATTTCATGTTTTTCGGTGGTTTATCGAAATATAACGGTGGATTATATCCTGATAAACTCACTGTCCACTCAGTGAAAATTATCAAAAATTTCTACCCGGATTTATGTCAAAATGTATACAGGGCGTAATGAACGCCGGAAACCATACGACGATGACGTCTTTAAAATGACGTCATGTTTGCTATGCTTTCAGATGACGTTTCCCTCGATTTTCGACATTTTATTGAAACAAACTCAACAAAGTAGAGTGAACACCAAAAGTAGTTATTTTCACTCGTGGCTACGCCACTCGTGAAAATATCACTTTTGGTGCCCACTCGGTGAAATTATAACGTGATATTACACCGAAACCAACAATCATCCTCTATATCGTCATAATGCATTAAGGTAAGTCGCGGGGTTCCCTCTGAAAAATGGTCGTTTTTTTAAATCTCGACGCAAAGTTTAGAAATCGTGCATGCCTGTGGTATGAGGTACTGGCTTTCCCGGAAAAGATGTTTTGAAATTATCTGTAAACGATAAGCACGGAAAAAGCGCCACCTAGCGGAGGGTGTATTTTTGAAAGATTTTCGTCATTTCACGGACATAAGTCCGTCAATAATATTTTTACAGCTATGGTTTTTCCACCAAATCAAAGCCGAATCAATCTGAGTTCCATGCATACAAAATTATTTAAAGATATCCACATTGAATACCTAAAATAACGTAATGATCCACGAATGGGAGGCAATTTTCAAAGCGAAAATGACCCCAAAGCGGACGCATTAAGGGCAAATTGCGAGAAATCGGCTCGAGAGAATTTTTTTTTAAAACCGTAACGGATCCTTTAAATAAATATAAACATTTTTTTGAAATAAAAAAGGGGTGTCACCGACTTTGTTTTCAGGCCATCTAAACTTTTCTGAAGCACGACGGGGGTGCGTTAATGACGGTTTTTTATGCGGCGTCACGGTGTATTACTGACGTCGGTCTCTTGAAGTGAAACGTTTTCGTTTAGATACGCAACGACTTCATTTATAAGAACAACTTACTGTTGTTATTTTCCATAAGAAAAAATTCAGTTTTGATAGGACATTTAGATAAATTTCCGTTGCACATTTAAATAAGAACGTGGAAACAGATCATTCACAGCAAAACAGTCAGGATTTTGTGTTGCACATGTCATGTGTCCATATGACTTCTGCCTGACACCGCTTCCACGGTCAAGTGACCAAAATCGCTGATATGAAATCATTGTTACCTCAGGTTCAAGTCCCGCTACTGATAATATCTGTTGACCGTTTCCTACAGAGAAAGAGAATCTAAATAGTTCGTTTTTTATAGGAATGAAGGTAAGGTTATCCTGTTGAAACGGGCATTAAAGTCAATGTATGCGAATTTGATACGCGCTACTTGTGCGTATATATACATGTGTACAAACTCTGTGAAAGCAGCAGTACAGTTGCATCTGTAACAGGAATGACCAACAGTAAGAACGTTATCACTATTTTCAGGATAGGTAAACGGACATAAAGTGGCCATAACTCCTATTTTATATTATTAAAGGTTCATATAGCTAAGAGAATAACCGGTTCAGAATTCACAAATCTTTTATTTTTACAGTTACTTCTTTTTTACTATAACTACATTACACATTTAAGCTACTGAACTCCAGATATAGAGTATTTTTTACTTTTGACAAAATCAGTGTTTAGTCATTCTGAAAACATAAAAACAGCGTTTTAAGCTATTCATTAAAGAAAGAAAAACTATTTCTACCAGAGACGAGATTCGAACCGAGGTTGCCGCGGTAATAAAAGTTTAGCCGAGGAATGTACACATGCTGTGTGTCTTATAAAAAAATTACCAATGAACTTATAGCGTGACAAACTGGGTAAACTTTAGAATGGACAAATTGGCGAAAACAATATATTTGCAGCGTTTATTTCGTTAGGTTATCTTTCAATGCCCCCGATACAGTTTTAACATTGAATTACTTGAAATCGAAACTTTTCTGTTTTTACTGTGCGTATATATACATGTGTACAAACTCTTTGAAAGCAGCAGTACAATTGCATCTGTAACAGGAATGACTAACAGTTGACCATCTGGAGTTCAGTCGCTAAAATCATTGTCCAAATATAAAAAATCAAATGTACCCACATTTTATTTAGAGGAAGTGAGAAGTAACCAATCTCTCGTTACATTTAGCGTTTGTACAGGAACATGTTTCAGTAACACTTTTTGCATAAAATAAATTAATTATCTAATTATACATGCGGACAAAGTTCATGTGTAAAAAGACCTATGTTTTTAGTGTAACAGTTAATGAAACTGAATCAGAATAAAGCAAACTACAATAAATTTTGGTATTAATTAATTCAGACAAGAAAATTAGAAATACAAAATATAACTTTTGTTCGTGTAAACACTCGGCTCCCCAATTTGTGGAGGTGATAAATGTAACTGTACATCTACACATACAAAACCCCAAAAGACGAGCTACATGTTTGGGTAACCCAGGTGACCTGAAGAGGTCAGAACGCTGTGGCAGACGAGCAGACGAGCGACGCTTGGTTGTCGAAATATAATGTCATTGTTAAGCCAACAAACTTGCACATAATTTTAACCACACCCTATATGAGTCATGGATCAATGGCCGATGTTTCCTTTAGACTAAGTTGTTGCGATAATATGCTGTTGTGGCATAGTTTTCCGTTTGGGGCTTTTTATAACGATGATGCTTAAACTTGTTTGAGTAACTAAGTATGTACACGTACTGTACAGTGTACATGTATATTGTTTTAAGGTTGATATTGTTTATTTATTTAATAGTAATCATGTAGATCTAGGTAGCTACGAGGTGATGTTTCCTTCTTGTATATGTCTTAAACTACTCGTCTATGGTGTTTTAGTTTTTTTGCTGGAAAAGTGAGTGTCCTTTAAAACAGTATGAATTGTTTGCCATACAAGAGAAGCTAAATGTAAATTGTTTTGTATGTAGACTTTATTGAAAGAAGCAGTCTGAATCCTGAAAAAAGGTACCAAAATTGTTGCAAACGCGCTTTATTTAAATGCAACTTCACAGCATTCAGTTGAAATTTCTAATTAATGGGTAACATCTATTTTTTACTTTGTTTTTGCTTGTAGTTAGAATAGCTGGTAATAGCTAGTTGACTTGACTTGACTTTGACTTGACTTTGACTTGACTTAAGTAATTCAATACTGTCACCGTTGCTATTATATAGGATGCCAGTTTTAAGGCCAGTTTTGTTACATGCATGCTTCACTATAGTTAATGTGTAGCAGAAGTTTGTTTAATTTAGTTTTACAAAGTGTGACAACACCGCGTGATTATTTCTGCTTTCATTTCGAGCATGAAATGTTTTTTCACCTGTAGCTGTGTACAACGAAAAATAAAACCAGGAGCAATTTTGAAAGGCCATTTAACATTATTACAGAAAGTGTGTAACACACATTTTAGTAATTTATCAAGTGTTGTAATATCATACTGCATTCAAAGTTTGAGTACGAAACTGAGCCGGGTATGAAACTAGTTTAAAAGTCACGGGGTCAAGTCATATGTACCACACTGTTACGGGATGTAATAATTCTGTTCACGTATATTTCGACATGTACTTTATACTAATTCATTTTAGCTCGATTGCGAAAAAAGCTTAAAGCTTATCGAGGCATTACCGAGTCCGCTTCCAGGAAAAAAAACAGTACTGGTGTCATATGAGGTGATACGGTCGTGACCCCAGTGTGGCTCGAACCCGCAACCTCTGGGGTGAGCGGCAGACACATTAACCTTACACCATCGCTCCCCTTTTGACAAATGAATATCGCATAGTAATTAGCAGACTTTCTACGAATGTTAGACTAAACGAAAAATGAAAAATCTTTTATTTTTGAAGAAAATCAATGTATATGTGAGTTATACGACATTATAACTGGACTGGGACACTTCTACATATTAACATGCATATGCTTTTTTATTTATTTCTGTACGTCTACTCGGCTGTTGTTCCCCGTGTATCTGTCTGTATGAGGACTTCGGGGAAAAAGGTAACGTTAAGTTTATCACGTTTTGTTCTTGTGTACTTAATTATTGTTACTTAAAATCTGTTAAAACAATAATACCCCATCCTATACAGTTCTCAAGTATTTGTTAAAGGCAGTAATAAACGAATAAGCGTGGCCATAGTTGCGTTTCACCTTTTTTTGCAATATAATTGGAAAACAAATATTGCGCAATATTTAAAGAATGTTTTTTTGAATAACCAACGGTAAATTTCGCTGCTAAATCATCTTTCTTTTTTAGCGCAACATGTAATTTAACACACAAAGTGCTGATGGGACTTTAAAAATATCTTGTCAGCGGCCTGTGGGCAACTTTAGTTTTCAGTATTGGTTAAAGAGCGTAACAACTCGCATTCTGGTTCGAGTCCCATAGTCCAAACAACATGTGCGTGTGTGTGCGTGCGTGCTTGAGTGTGTGTGTGTTGTGCTGGGGGCATTTTAGACAATCTGTTTATTCGTATATTCTTTTTTGTGTACAATAGTTCTTTTTTTATTCAATCATTCTTTTTTGTTGCTGAATTTGAAAATGAAATAAATAAATTACTTGAAATCCATTCAAATGAAAATGGAATAACATACACATTTTGCTTATTTGGCGAAAAATATTTGTCATTTATGATTTTAAAATATATCTTTCTGCATTGCTTTCGATTGGAATGTGTTTCTTTTTAATCACATTCTACACAGAAAAAATCAGAAATATACATGTTTGCATATTTGTTTACCCGAATAACTTATTATGTATATTGTTTACATGAATGTCACAAACATATAATGTTGATTGTTCATTATAAAGTGTATATAATGTACATTGTATTACTATTTGGTTTTGAAAGAAATAAGATAATATACTGATTGTGACGTCACGACTTAGGTGCGAAACATGGAATTTTGTAGGAATATCAAAGCTTGTATCACATATTTTTTCTATCATGAAGAATATATATGTTAGAGTATGTCAATAATGTAGTATTATCTTGCCGAAGTATGACGCGAATCGCCTCGATTTATTTGCAACCATTACCTGCCCAATTGTACGCCAGATGTTTTTTTTTAAATAAATATCTTTGAAAATCGTACATTTTTTCTACACCTATGTAACTAAGGCGTGAGCAAAACTTATTACCGACCAATGCTGGTCGTCGGAATTCGTGTTGTTTGGTTAATTCAATGAAGTCTAAACCGATTAGAAGATTGAACCAATCGAATACCGGTACAATTCAGCATAATATTTTCCCACGTTTCACTTCAAGAGACCGACGTCAGTAATACACCGTGACGCCGCATAAAAAACCGTCATTAACGCACCCCCGTCGTGCTTCAGAAAAGTTTAGATGGCCTGAAAACAAAGTCGGTGACACCCCTTTTTTATTTCAAAAAAATGTTTATATTTATTTAAAGGATCCGTTACGGTTTTAAAAAAAAAATTCTCTCGAGCCGATTTCTCGCAGTTTGCCCTTAATGCGTCCGCTTTGGGGTCATTTTCGCTTTGAAAATTGCCTCCCATTCGCGGATGATTACGTTATTTTAGGTATTCAATGTAGATATCTTTAAATAATTTTGTATGCATGGAACTCAGATTGATTCGGCTTTGATTTGGTGGAAAAACCATAGCTGTAAAAATATTATTGACGGACTTATGTCCGTGAAATGACGAAAATCTTTCAAAAATACACCCTCCGCTAGGTGGCGCTTTTTCCGTTGCTTATCGTTTACAGATAATTTCAAAACATCTTTTCCGGGAAAGCCAGTACCTCATACCACAGGCATGCACGATTTCTAAACTTTGCGTCGAGATTTAAAAAAACGACCAATTTTCAGAGGGAACCCCGCGACTTACCTTAATTCGATAAGTTTGCATTTAGAAATCTATTTAAAAGTGCAAGACGGAATGCAAGAAAAAGTTTCTATCATGAGACATGTGGTTCAAATGGAAATATCCTCCACCTCTATGGAACGCCAAATCTACATATACTCAAATATTTGAAGACGTCTTTAAATATTTGGAGAGCTCTTCAAATAATATGAAAGGTCTCAATTTCAATTAGAGATATATCCAAATAATTTTAGCCCGCAAAAATTGTAATAGAGAGATCTTTAAATATTTGAAAGCTCTCTAAGTCAATTTTTGATGTCAAAAATTTATTTAAAGCGTGTAATTTATTAATTGTAGACCTCTCCAATTCAATTGAAGATATCAAAAATTAATTTGTAATTCAGCTGTTTTTAAGAGCTCTGTAATAGGATTGACGAGGTCTCTAATTGATTTGAAGACATCTCTTATTGTTTTATAGCTCGCTACAAATTAATTTATAGAGGTCTTGAATTCAATTAGAGACCTCTCTAAATCAATTTGAGCGCGGTGAAATTCAATTTTAGATATCTTGAATTCGATGTTAGTACATGCCAAATCTACATATACTAAAGTATTTGAAGAGGTCTTTGAATTCGGAGAGCTCTGTAACATATTTGGAGAGGTCTACAAATCAAATAAAAATTTCAAAAATTTGCTTGTAGCGCGGTTCAAATCTATTGGTTTAGAGACATCTATAATTCGATTAAAGAGGTCTCCAATTGAATTAGAGACCTCTATAATTGTTTTACAGCACTTGCGAAATGAGTTATTGATATCAAAAATTGATTTAGAGAGGTCTCTAATTTAATTGTACCGCGCTTCGATATTGTTAATCACAATTCATTAACAACCTTGAAATAGAGAGCTCTCAAATAAAAAAATGAAGCGCGGTACAATTCAATAATAGACCTCTGAATTTTTTTTTTTTTTTTTTTGATATCATTAATTTATTTCTTGCGTGCTGTAAAACGATAATAGAGGTCTCCAATTCAAATGGACACCTCTTCAATTGAATTATAGATGTCTCCACATCAATGGATTTAAACCGCGCTACAAACGAATTTTTGATGTCTTTAAGTGATTTAATATTTTACAAAGCTCTCCAAATAATAGAGTATATGTAGATTTGGCATGATATCTAAAATTGAATTTCACCGCGCTCAAATTGATTTAAAGAGGTCTCTTTTTGAATTCCAGACCTCTCTTATTTAATTTGTAGCGAGCTTTAAAACAATTAGAGAGGTCTTCAAATCAATTAGAGACCTCTTCAATTCAATTACAGAGCTCTTAACAGTTAAAATATACCTTTATTTTTTATATTACTTATTAAATTGTAGAGATCTTCAATTCATTTATTGCGCGCTTTAAATCAAATTTTGATATCATTAATTGAATTAGAGAGCTCTCAAAATATTTAAGGACCTCTTCAAATATTTGAGTATATGTAGATTTGGCGTTCCATACACCTCGAGTAACTATTTTGCGGGGAACTGTAATTGTAAAACGTATCAAATTTGTACTCCTGTAACTTTTTTGTTTATTGAACGATCTTTCTTTCCATATTTGCCATGTATATAAACCACATCCTGTATACTTTCATACCAAATTCAATGTTTTATGATATTTTTAAAGATTTTATAGATATGGTCGTGTTTAATGAATAAAAATGCAGTTAGTACGTCCAGAAAATTGGCCGATAGTAATCTATATTTGTTTATATGTGTAACAAGCCGAGGGCCTATGACGCAGCAGATCCATTCAGTGAAAAATATACTCAACCCTGAATGGGTCTCTGTGCCTTATATATACTACCCTAATCCCCATCACATGTACATGGGTTTTAAATTTGCATAATTATCAGTTTTATCGCAAAATAAAGAAAATATATAATGCTGCCGTATTTTTCAATATAAATGAGGTCTCATCCACAAATTCAAGCTAACATATTTGCTCTTATGGACGGACCTTTATAGAATTTGCTTCAAATCAAATAAAATTCAATATATATCATTTACTTGATCACGGACCTATATACACAGTGTAGGTCCGTGACTTGATAAATAGGTCGACCGAATATTACACCTTTGCTTTGGATACTGCATGTAGTAGCAAAAGTGGGGGCTGGATTTCAGGAGTGAATATTTGAGTATCTTTTACTATGATTTCTGTGAAATAAAATGCAAACTGTCATAAAAGATATGGCAATAAAATAATATTCTGATTACAATAGCCTGCTTATCCAGCCTTGAAGTGTCTATAGCATGGCATACATTCGATTTACAACAGTTGAAACAAAAAGACATAGAATATATAGGTTGTCAGACTATTCCCCCCAAGACAGTTCCTCCCAAGACGTTTCCTCCCAAGACTTCCCCCCCCCCAAAATGGGGGTGAAATGTCTAGCAATATGAAGACTTCCCCCCCAATATATTTCAATATTAATAATAAATAAATGATTATTAAAGAAATGTCTAAAATATAAATGAATGAATATTTTTATAAAGATATTCTTTGAAGGAAATGAACACATAAGTGTAACTTGTATCATAATGAATATTTTAAAGTAACAATATGATGCGCCCATGTGTGATAAGTCATGTAAGACTATTTTTCCTCATGAAATTGAAAAGTGTGTACATTACGTCATTAAAACTACATTTGAGTAAAACTTAAAAGATTTATCGGTATTGGAATGGTGATAATAATAGGATGATAAAGTGAGTGGTACTACAAGTGTTATATTATGATATTCAAATTTAGATATAAAAAATAATAATAATTTCATACCGTCATATTGAAAACTTTGTCTGAAAATAACATATATATAAGTCCAAATTCAGCACATATGATGCACATAAAAGCAAGCAATAAAATTTTGTTTAAATTATAATAATGGCATTTACCATACATCAATCAGTTACACTGAAATTGTCTTTTACACCTCAGCATGCTCAGTACAATGTTGCTACAAACATTTGATACTTAACCATGATTAATTGATTGATGGCCCTTAATTGAGCTTTAACACCTTTTAAGGTGTTTTGCAATCAACAATTAATCACCCTTGATTAATAACCAATAAGTTTAAGTACTGGTTGGTTGTCCATTGATTAAAATCAAAGGTGCTCATTTTTAAAATTTGCTTTTGGAATAACATATTTAAACAAGAGCTGTCCGTAAGACAGCACGCTCGACTATTGTGGGTGTTTGCTAATAAAACAAAACTTTTATCAGTATAACAGCAAAACAAAATTCTGCTAACTATTTTAAAAGTATAAACTAGGAAAGTTGAATCATAAAAAAAGACAAAATCTATAACTATAGATTTAATTTTTGATAAATTAATTGTTTGATACAAAATTTACCCTGAACACTATTGCAAGGTTTGATATAACTACCATAAGTGGTTACTGAGATATGTGCATGATAGTACCTAGCAGGCAAAACTTTAACCAAATTTTCAAAGTCAAACAAGGGCCATAATTTGTACTAAACTTATACAAGAGTTACCTGACTTGACTGTGTGACACCCCTAGAGACATTAACGAAGTTTCAAGTCCATATCATAAGTGGTTACTGAGATATGTGCATGATAGTACCTAGCAGGCAAAACTTTAACCAAATATTCAAAGTCAAACAAGGGCCATAATTTGTACTACATTTTTTCAAGAGTTATCTGCCTTGATTGTATGACACCCCTAAAGACATGAACAAAGTTTCAAGTCAATATCATAAGTGGTTACTGAGATATGTGCATGATAGTACCAAGCAGGCAAAACTTTAACCAAATTTTCAAAGTCAAACAAGGGCCATAATTTGTACTAAATTTTTTCAAGAGTTATCTGCCTTGATTGTATAACACCCCTAAAGACATGAACAAAGTTTCAAGTCAATATCATAAGTGGTTACTGAGATATGTGCGTGATAGTACCTAGCAGGCAAAACTTTAACCAAATTTTCAAAGTCAAACAAGGGCCATAATTTGTACTAAATTTTTTCAAGAGTTATCTGCCTTGATTGTATGACACCCCTAAAGACATGAACAAAGTTTCAAGTCAATATCATAAGTGGTTACTGAGATATGTGCATGATAGTACTTAGCAGGCAAAACTTTAACCAAATTTTCAAAGTCAAACAAGGGCCATAATTTGTACTAAATTTTTTCCAAGAGTTATCTGCCTTGATTGTATGACATCCCTAAAGACATGAACAAAGTTTCAAGTCAATATCATAAGTGGTTACTGAGATATGTGCATGATAGTACTTAGCAGGCAAAACTTTAACCAAATTTTCAAAGTCAAACAAGGGCCATAATTTGTACTAAATTTTTTCAAGAGTTATCTGCCTTGATTGTATGACACCCCTAAAGACATGAACAAAGTTTCAAGTCAATATCATAGGTGGTTACTGAGATATGTGCATGATAGTACTTAGCAGGCAAACTTTAACCAAAGAAGCAACGCCGACGCACAAGTGACTGTAATAGCTCTCCATATTCTCCGAATAGTCGAGCTAATAAAAATCATTTTGATGCAAAATCTTTTTAAAACCTGTTTAAATGTAATAATTATAATGTTCAATATCTTATTGTGTCTCATTTTTTACACACTGTAACATTTTTGTCAAATGTGCACATTCATATGCCATAATGAATTTGAAAACTTGCTTGTACATCAAATAGGAATGAAATACGGGTTTAGAGAGGTGGTAGAGTAGTTAATGCCCTTGACTACCAATCCGGAGTTAGGGATGTAATCGATTCAAACGATATCGATATATCAACGATACAACATTTTCGATTCGATATCGATTGCCGTTTTGAAAAATCGTATATCAAATAATGTTATTCCGTGCAATGATCTACAGTTTCACGTTAAAAAATTCCATCAAAACTCAACCAGAATATAAACAATCACTCTACCCAGAGTACCGTGTTTTTCTAACAAATGATAATTTAATGAAATGTGGTCTCATAGGCAAAATAATTTCAGCACTGCAAGTGTTGATATAAACTATACACCAGAACCATATGTTTAGTACAAATAAAGTAAAGAGATTTGGTAGAATATGTAGTCAGTGACTTTTTTACGCCCATGTTTCAATATAACGCTGTATCACCGATATTTATAAATTGATATATCGATACAAAAATTTTAATCAATGACATCCCTATCCGGAGTCCCCTGTTTGAATCCCGACTGGGAATTTCAGTGTTTCCCACCCATCTAGAGAACCCTGAAGCAGTCTCACATGTATCGGTGTTATACACCGGGCATGTAAAAGAACCAAGGACTCTATTCGTAAAGAGCTAGTGTCTGCATTAATATATATAATAAAAAATACTTTAATTTGTTGTGTCTATGTGATTTATGTTTGTCTTTGGTGTTGACATGTTAATATGAAGTAAATTAATAAATATAAAATATGCAACTTGTAGACACTCTCAAAAGTGTGGATAAAATGAAATTAAGCTTAAAATTTATTAAAATGTGAAGCATATTTTTGAAAAGAACAAATACCACCTATTTTAAAAAGTAAGTTGCTGTCTTTATAGTAAATTAGATAATATTTTATAATCCAATTAACACCTAAGCATGCTAAGTGAAATGACAGGTGTCAATCACTGCCATTCAAAAGGTGCTGATTAAATCACAGCCTTTCATAAATAAACAGGTAGGCATTCTAATGTACTGAAAATTTAAAACTAAAATTTTGAAATTTATTCACTGTTCATACAGTTAGAAATATTTTCTAACATGTCTAAGCAATATAACATTCTTTGTTAAACTCTAATGGGGCTTAAGTCAAATAATAAATGTTTTAATTACTAGTATATGAACACATGCAGAAACTTTTTTTTAGATAAAATATTTAAGAAAATGTATATCTATCTTCTACAAAAGTTTCCCATAATATTTCATTCTATATAATAGCTTATTGTTATAGTTTTACAAAAGATGTATGATTCTTATTTCATCTTCTGAACAAATAGCGTATTTATAAAGTCCTGTTATAACTTATATTAAGTTCTCTTAATAAGTCTGCAAAACAGAACAGTAAAATCTTACTCAAAAGTATCAAGAAAGTATCATAAAACCATTCTGTAACATGAAAATTATTCTGATGAATAATTGCTTTAAAAACCACAGGCAATAACCGAAAATAACTGTCATAATTTAAAAACTAGTGTGACGTTAAATTACTGCACTAGGAAATAGGTGTTAAAAGTTATTTAAACACTTAAAATATTATTGACAGTTTCAAAAACAATTTAAACCTTAATTACATAATAAATCACTGTAATTAAGTGAAATGAAAATTGGGGGGGGGGGGGGGGAGTCTTGGGAGGAAACGTCTAGGGGGGGAGTCTTGGGAGGAAACGTCTTGGGGGGAAGTCTAGGGGAGGAAAAGACTTGGGGGGAAAGTCTGGAATTCTTAATTGATAAGTCAGTTTGATTCTAGTGGAATTAATGAAAAATTGGAAACACATGTATTATACAGAAAAAGAAATGGCTGAGCAGGGCCTTTGAGTGATAATCGCCCGGGTATGTAATAGAAGGCCCTGCTCCGCCATATATTATTCTATAAGTAGATCTAGCAAAAAAAAAGGTGAAATGTTAACGATATTTGGAATAATCACTTGAAAAACTTCATATAGTCGTATGGCCTTGCAAACATCATAAGTAGACAATATTCTGAACTTATTATTTGAAATAAAAAGTTAAGTGTCACAAGATGTGTTAGAACTTGCGCAGGTCTCACCCTGGACCAATTTAGACAGGGAGTGACCACTCTTGCCCACCATGTTTAAAATGAAAATATTGTTTTTATCTGTTTTAGCTGTATATTTTCTCTTCTTAACTAACACTATCAACTTTTTATTTCAACTCTCACAAATACATGTATAGTATTACTTTTATTCTCCTTTACATTTCTTCCTTTTAAACTCTCGCACAGACACGCACCTGCACATAATACTCGAAAGAGGGTGTTGCAGTATAGATAGATAGATAGATAGATAGATAGATAGATAGATAGATAGATAGAACATGTTGACTATGACCTCAAGGCCAAAGCAGACCTTAAGAACATATTCTAACTCGGTTAAAGTAAAGTTTGGAGAAATTACCTCCCTTTGGAAGCTTCCTCACAGTCACAGGCCATAGTCCGTAAAATGTCTCAAACTTTCAGGGTATTAGCGCGTTCTTTTTCATCGTCATCAACGAGAAAGGATGCCATTAAGAATGTCACCATTATAGGCGGTGGTCTAATGGGTGCTGGCATCGCACAGGTGAAAACAATTTTCTAAATGAGTGTTTTTCCCTAAAGGTCAAAATTCATAACGCCAAATAGCCTGTTGAACTGCAGTCGGATAGGCAGGGGCGTAGCTTGAAAAAAATAGAAGTGTAGGCACCTATTTTGTAGGGGGATTCGGGATGCTCCCCCAGGGGTGAAGAAATATTTTTTCACTTGTCCACGGACTAGTGAGATGTAAAAGTTCACTTGTCTGAGGTCAAAATTCACTTGTCCAGATTTCAACATGAAAACCAAAGTTATATCCTTAATCAAGGGCCAGGTTTAGATTTTTATTTGGCAGTGGCTAGAGTTATGGTACCGTAACTCTAGCCTCCGAGACTAGAGTTACGGAAGTTCCGTAGAGAAATCCTATGAGGATTGGCTAGAGTTACAGAAGTTTATAAAGGCATATGTATGTTGCTTTACATATGCATGGTTATGTATTGTAAACTTAAATATTTCACCAGTAGAGTAGATCCGGGTAGTATCGGACACATTCGGCATTGATCGGCTCTCTACATACACAACTAAACAAGATCGTTGTCGTCTCATTATTGTCCAATCAAAGCACCCTGTACATTGCTTTAATTCGGTCGTGTTTTGCGTTTTCCGTTTATTTTCAAAGAATTGTTAAAAGGAATGACAGGGGTTGATATCGGGTTGAAACGGACAAATACGTACTGAATCGGACACAGATTTCGGGGAAGATCGGACATGCATTCTGTATGTGGGGAGTATCGGACATGCATTTGTTTTTTAAAAAAAAAGGTATTCATGTTTAATTTCTGCTTATGAAACATCACTTTAACAAATTTTCAATTTAAGTATGTTATATTCAATACTCGTACCTTAAATGTTATTATCAATAACCCAGAAATAAATAACACTTCATGTTTAATTTAAACCTTGAAAAGGCAAGACAATGTTATAGAACTATTTGTTTGAAATGACCCTTCACTTGTAATGTTAACATGCATTTTAAATATTAGGAGTTCTTTCTTTCATTAATTGATTCTATGTTGCAGAAACAGTTTCTGAGATCTAAGATTTTGTTTACACAAAGTTATTTTATTTTCATGCGTTTAGCACCACCTTCAGTCTTGATCATTTCTCGTTTTTTCTTTTCCGTTGCCTTTATTTCTCTTGCCCTTTTTCTCTCTTGTTTTTTCTCGCTCAATCCTTTCCTTTTCTTCCTTTTCTCTCTTTTTTTGTAGAAATATTTCATCAGACGTCAGAAGACGATGACTTGTCAACTTTTTATTTGCTTTCTTTGGTTTCTGTTCGACAGGTTCAGGAAGCTGAAATTCATTATCAACTTCTTCTTTCCAGGACACCATGTCGATATTAGCAATGGCGGTTTCATCTGTTGAGGACACTATTTCGAGCTGACCAGTTACAATAAGATCAAGTAATGATGCTGGATCATCAAGCAATGCAACTCCATTCTCATCTGCTGTTGCAATAAGAGTTGCACCATGTGGCACACATGGGTTTTCATTCTCATTAGACTCTTCATTCAAAGAAGAAGCTGAAGTACTAGCTATAGTTTCATAGTCAATAGCAGTTGCTACGAATTCACTCTGACTAGTACTGGCATCAATGCTTTTGTCAAATGGAACGGATGGTGCGAAAGCTGATGAGGGGATCCTTGAGGGATTAAAAGGATAAATTCCACACACTTCAAACCCTTTCATGATGTTTTCTTTATTAACAGTTTTAATGTATGCTGAGTTAAAGAGCCTTGGCCATTCCCATTTTTAGCTCGACTTTTCTATGAAAAGGGGAGCTATCCTACTCGCCCCGGCGTCGGCGTCGGCGTTGGCGTCACACCTTGGTTAAGTTTTTCGTACCACCCCACTTTATTTCAAAAGTATTGGAGGTATGGCTTTGAAACTTACCATACTTGTTTACCATCATAACCTCCATCTATAGACAAGAGTACATAACTCTGTCAAGGTTTTTGGCAGAATTATGGCCCTTTTTTGACTTAGAAAGTGTATTGAGCTTGGTTAAGTTTTTCGTACCACCTCACTTTATTTCAAAACCATTGGAGGTATTGCTTTGAAACTAACCATACTTGTTTACCATCATGACCTACATCAACAGACAAGAGTACATAACTCTGTCAAGGTTTTTGACAGAATTATGCCCCTTTTTACTTAGAAAATACATTGAATATGGGTAAAATCCACTTATTGCCTTAACCCTTTGAGATATTGCTTTGAAACTTTGAATGCTTGTTTACATCATTACCCCCATCTGTAGGCAAGAGAAGGTAACTCTGTGAGGGATTTGTTTTAAAAATTAAGCCCCTTTATCGACTAAGAATCTTGGTAAAGTTTTTCGTACCAGTCCACTTTTTGACTAAACTGTTCGAGATATTACTTTGAAAGTTTGAATACTTGTTTACCATCATGATCCCAAAACATGGGCAGGAGAAGGTAATTCTGTCAAGGATTTTATTTGAATTATGGCCCTTTTTGTCTTAGAAACTCAGTTAAAATTTAATTTTCATTCTTGTCCACTTGTTGACTTAACCATTTGAGATATTACTTTGAAAGTTGGAGTACTTATGTGCCATCATGAGACCTATCTGTAAGCAAGAGAAGATAACTCTGTGAAAATGTTTCTTGATTTGTACTTAGAAATTCCTAGTTAAAGTCTTGTGTGCCCTTAACTGTCAAAGTTTTGTTTTATTGGCAAGCACTAAAAAAGTCGAGCGCGCTGTCCTACTGACAGCTCTTGTGTAATGATATTATTCGGTGACCCGCTCATGAAGTCAGTACACTGACGATTGTATTCCCTCTGGAATGGTCCAAATACCGTTTTGTCTAGTGGATTCAAATATTGCGTGGTGTGTGGAGGCAGTGCAAATAAATGAATGTTATTTTCACGGGCAAGACTAATCAAACCAAGAGTCTCATGGGAGCTATGGCTGTCCAAAATGATAAGCTGGGGCCTCTGGAGACCGCAGTGTTTCAAGAAGTGGTCCTTGAACCATGCCACACCCAAAATGTCCTCCATCCATGCCTTTTTTTGAAAGGTATATTTGGTTCCATGTGGACCTTGTGCAACGTTGTATGCACGGAGAGCCTTTTCTGTTTGTCCTTTGACAATGGCCAGTGGAGGTATATCTGTACCCGCCGCATTAATACATGCCAAGACTGTTACGCCATCGCGACAATTACCAACCCGACCGGGGACGTTTCGCTGCCCAGTTTCCGCTAGTACCTTGGATGGCTTGTGTGTTAATGAAACATTAGTTTCATCGATATTCCATATAGAATTTGGGGAGTTGTGAAGGTTGAGCTGGGTAATTACATTACCAAGATCAGCAAAGTACTTGTTTGTTACTTCAATGTTAAGCATGCGAGCTCTTACCGAATTCAGTGGAGTTGGAGACCTTAAAGAGACATCTGGATGTCTTTTCTTAAAACCATCAACCCAGTCCTTCCCAGGAACTCCATTACGGAAGGGTGTCTTAATTTTCATGGCCAGAGCAATACGAGATACTTTCATACACAAATGTGCCCTTGTAATACCGAATCCCATTTTACCTGCTTCCTTGATTTTGTCAGCTATGTCATTTTCCACCTCTAATGGAAGGACAGTCATTTTTCCGGGATTCGACCCTTCTGGAACCCTCCCGGTCACACGGTCATACAATGTTGATTTAGGGACTGAAAATTCCTTGGCCGCTGATCTTACAGAAAGACAACGAGCCTTGACGGCAGCTAGTGCACGCTCCAAGTTAGCCCTTTCATACTGGCATCTTACACCTTTAGACTTACGTGCCATCACTCTGTTCAGAAAAATGATTTAAATATATAAGTATGCACCATTTTTGACTAGTCGCCAAGGTCATCAACCTTAAGGATATCACTGGGAGTGAGCAGTGGCCATTTTTGCGCGACACGTCGCAGGATGCATTTAGTAAAGTCAGGTAAATTGAAAACAGGTACATTTTTTTGTATCAGAGATAAACTTACATAAACACATGGACATTTCCTCAAGATGAGATTTAATTAGGTTTGCACATGTAATGTATGATTTTATGAAGGCAAAGGTATTCAACAACAAATGAAATTATCTTTACGCCTGCAAATCTGGAATTGCGACAGGTGTGAAAGCTGAGACATTTACACAGTTAATATTTCTCAGTTGGTATGCAAGACTACATTAAATTTTAGTCAATGTGTCAATATTTAATTTTTTATAACAGTAACTTTCATATATAGAGCAACACATTTGTATTAATTTGTGTTCATTTTAATGTCGTCTATAATTTCACAAATTTTAAAATTATCTGGAAATACATCTTTATCTAGCAACCTACTTGCAAGAAAAACAATGCTTTTAATATCAGATTTACATTCATTCACATACAAGTTAATTTCTTTCAAGATAATTCTTGCAAAGTAACTGTTCTCGGCCGTAACAAGTAAAACTGTCAGTAAATGGTCAAGCGCAGGATGATCAAAATACCATTCATGATGAAACATATAAATGAGTTCTTGTTCAACAATTTTGTGGTAGAAAGGGCTGTCTCTGCAACCTATTTCTCGTTTTGCTAACATATGAGGGATGTCCATCGTAAGGATCTCTGCAAAAGATATATTAGATTAATTAAAATGCCACTGAACAATTCATTGGTGGTAAACGGTTAATATATGATGGTAATAAGAATCGCTTTCAAAGTAAATGCTTACAACATTGTAGACATTGAAATAAGACATTGTTAATGACAAGAAACGGACATTGACAACGTATATGACGAGGAGATGATGGATGACCGACGACGACAACTTAAGCGATGATGACAATGACGACCAAACATGTATCTAAACTGAAATTAAACAGACAAAAAACTACTTAGGAAGAAACGAGGGTCTGGATTATAACTATGATGATTGAATTACTAAATTTGTTAAGGCTTATTGCAAAATTGCAAGTACATTTTTTTCTATAAGGTTGATAGAGCATATTTATTGATGTTTTTACATCAAAAGTTCAGTTAGTGCTATATCTGTCCGATTTTCCCCACAGATACTATTAGCTTAAAAACACTGCGGGGTTGTATCGGACAGAGTGAATTTAGTAAAACTAGATAAATGTACTCAATATTTCTGTATAAAAAGATCCAAATAACGAAGAAAAACTATCTTTCTAAAAGCTTGCAAAACATTTCTAAGATTTCTACATATAAAATGCATAAGAAGACTAAATATCGATACCAATGTTTTTGTATGACTGAGTTCAATGTCATGAAGGCAAGGAAAAGAACGTGACATCACCGCATTCAAATTTTTCCAGCCAATCAAAATCGCCGAAAAGGATTGTTAGGTCATACATAGAGATGGATAAAAAATCGACTAAAACGGAATTATCCGTCACGCAAGACGACAAGGATCCGGTACATAAAGCGTATTCGTAAATGTTTAAAACAAACGATTGTCCGATATGGAACGGTTTCCGATATTCCCTGGACCTACTCTAATAGTGAATAAACCAATCTGTCGGCAAATGCAGTGACTACGTAGCCGCCATTTTGGTAATACATCATACATTGGCGGAAATATCGTTGTTATCTTCGTCATTACTTGAGCGTTCCATTGTAGTTGGAAAATTATATTACATTTTGTGCAAAGCATGATGGAATTTAGGTAAAATATGTTGTTGACATATGTTGTTTTGTTTTTAATTCTCTGACTACATCTAAACCACACCACGAAAAGGCATTCAAATCGTGACCAAAAAAAAGAATGATTTTAATTATGATCGAAAGTACAACTGTAAATTCAAAAATAAATATTAATTCCGTTTTTTTTTCATGTTTTTCATGCTCTTAGTATTCTAATATTTTTCTTTTCTTTATCTTACTATAGTTTTATTAACATTGTTTGTAAACAGAACATGTAACTATGTGCAAGAGTATACAGCATGACAATGATTGTTCCGATATCAGCAACATATTAAGTATAACCAAAATGGCGCCTGTGAAATTGTGGTATATACAACACTTCAGTTTATTCATGATTTAAGTCAACAACACATTATCATGCATATATTAAATCAATATACATACCTTTATAAACTTCCGTAACTCTAGCCTTTCCTCATAGGGTTTTGCTAGAGATACGGAACTTCCGTAACTCTAGACTCGGAGGCTAGAGTTAAAGTACCGTAACTCTAGCCACTGCCTTTTTATTTTAACATCTGAAGGGGACATACAGTACAGGGTCTGGAGGATTATGCAAAACTCAGAGACAAATAGCATTACTTTGAGTGAGCTTGGAGCACCTAAAGTGACTTAGAGTACGGAGATATATCGCGTCACTTCGCGAGAGTATCCTGGTACAACACAACGTCGTCCACTTTAATGGGGCAGCACGAAAACCCCAAATCTTACCCAAATCTTATCAAATCTTTTCAAAACATACCCAAATCTTCATGAAATAAGCGTTTATTTAAACTTATAAGTTCATAAATGTGTTAAAAGAAACAAAAAGCACAAAATTGTGCTAATAAATAATGTTTTTATTGAATATTTGGGCGAAATTTGTTGTATGTTATAGTTACAGGTAGCACCGGAGAGGACATGTATTGTGTATTGATCTGAAATCTTACCAACAATCTGCATCTTTTCTTTTCTTTTTGTCTAGAGGGACAATACTAGAAGAACAATTTTAGGAGTGGAATTATATTAGAATGGAAAGGCAACTTGAAATAATTATTGTATGCCTTTGCATTTTTACAAGTTAAAGCACACATAACACCAAATCTGCATGAAGTCTGATCATGGCATACCAAAATAAGAATGAGTGCGACTTTAAGTTACATCTTGCAAACATGCATCAACAGATGACAAAAATTACTTAAACTGGCCGAAAATCGATTTATATTGCATATCTGATAGATGAGTTTCACACAATTTAGTACACTGTAACCCAAACCTTACCCAAATCTTCCTTGACATAACCAAATCTTCGTGAATTATGCACTTATTTCAACAGATCTCGCCATGGATGTGTCGACAGGGGCTAAAAAAAATACTCAAAATGACTTAGATACATCCTGATTTTGTAGATCAGCCTTTGAATTTTCACAAATTTAAGCACACGTAACCCCAAATCTACATGAAATCTTATCATGACATACCCAAATCATGGTGATTTAAGTTCCATGTTACATATCATGCAATCAGTGTAACAGCAGATGACAAAAAATACAGAAATTGGCCGAAAATCGATTCATATTGCATATCTGATAGATAATTTTATATACAATTTAGTACACTGTAACCTAAACCTTACCCAAATCTTCCTTGACATAACCAAATCTTCATGACTTAAATAAATCCCGAATTTATATATCAGCCTTTGAATTTTCACAATTTCAAGCACACGTAACCCCAAATCTTACCCAAATTTACATGAATTCTTATTATGACATACTCAAAGCATTGCGATCTAAGCTTTATGTTACATATCATGCAATTTGTGCTTCGACAGGACATAACTGCACAAAATAGTCTTTATATCGTAAAGTATATTGTCACAAAACAGAAAGTACATGTACTTACATCTACTAAGCTTTTCACAAACATACCCAAATCTGGGTGAAGTAAACAGCTTTTTCAGCAAATCTCGGCCGTACAAAATTACACAAAAATGTGCAAAAATAATCTTTTATATCTTATATTTAATTTATTATTGGCACAAGACAATATTTCATGCAATCCCAATCTTCCTCAAATCTACGTAGCAAGTTTTCTCAAACATACTTGAATAGTAAAGAATTTATTTCAGCAAATATCGTCATAACTATATCGGCAAAAAAAATAAATAAAGTTTTGCATAAAAGTATGTAAAAATCCTTGTATCTACGTATTAGGCCGTGTGAATGTCCATTGTTTTCCAAATCTTCAAATATAACACAAATCACAGTGATTTGTATCAGACAACAGGATCAAATGAAACTAGGCTGTATTAAATCTTAACCCACTGACGGGAAATGATTATGCCTTTGTTGCCAACAACAACAACAATAACTTTATTTTGTGAAGGTTACATACTAAGTGTACAAAAAGTTTCATACTGCTTATTTCCAGTATGGCCTTCATTTTTAACTTTAAAAATATCCCTATAGGTACATTTATTTACACACGCACCCACGCAGGCACGCACACACAAAAGTTCACAGTTTCACAAACTATTTAACATGCAAGCATACCAACATATAAACATACTCATTACTTTCGACAAACAGAGGAGAACATGATCAACCTACACATCTGTCCCGTCTGCTCATGATCTGCACTGATTGGCGATCGCTATTCAGTCCGTAAATTTCAATGGGAACCCCTTTAAGAATATAAATGGTGCTGTCAAAATTGAAAAATGGACACATCAATTTTATAGTAATTAGCGGAGCAATGGTTTTAAAAAAATCTCTGTCTCATTTCCCTATCCGTTTCTGCAAAAGTTAAACTCCAAGCTTGAGAAAATGTAGATATGTAGGTAAGAAGTTTTCTTTCTTCCGAAAATATGCATGCTGATCAGAGACACTAATTGTTATCATTGTGTCTGTGCTAATTGTAGAATTAGGGGTAAATAAAGTAGTTGTTTTCTCATTATTTATATAATTTATTTACCCGTGATACATATTTCTCATTAAATTATATTGAAAGTCCGGTTATCTGTCTTGTTTGATGTATGTTATATGTCTTGTAAGAAATTTATGAAATTTGTCTTTGATTTGATTTGAAGCAATTTTTTATAAAAGTCCGTCCATGAGAGCATTTATATTATAGCTTGTATTCTTAGATGAGACCTTTTTCTGAAGTGTCACTGGCTTATGTTATGAATATTAATTACCCAAAATCTTAATAACCAATCAGAGAAAAGTCGCTTACTCAACAAAATACCATAATAGCCAATCAGAGGAAAGTCTCTCTGGTCGGATATTGTAAATTTGTAATTAATATACAGCCTCCGGCACTTGTCTACACATCAACAACAAAGCTACAAGATGTTGTGACTGCTGTGTGTGTCACAAAATATTCTTTAACCGCTTGTAAAATTTTATATTTAGGGCATTAAACAACATCTCTTTCTAACGTTTGATTTCCATAAATTTATAACTCAGCAAAAAAGCTGTTTGGTTTTATTTCCAGGTTTTATAGGTAATATAAAAATGATGATGATAATGATGTTTAATGAAGGTACCAATTAACTAATCAGTTAAAACAACTTACCATGAAGAAACGTAACTGGGACTCAACACTACATCTTATTTGTACATTTCGTTATTTAAATCACTGTGGAGTGGAAATAATAATTATTCATTTAAGTAAAATTGAAATGGTTGCGTAGTTTTTGATAGAGTCCAATGCTGACATAACCCTAGTATATAAAGATTTCTTACCTGTTTTGAAGTTATGACAAGAGCTCATAAATGTGTAAATTGGTTATGAATCCCTTATATTCACAAGGGGGAAAGGGGTAACAAAAATACGAACATTTCCCGTTAAAAATACAAAAAAGCGAGTGAAAGAAATTGAACGAACAGAATGAGGTTTAGAAAGAAAGAATGTATGAAAACGGAAATGACAGAGTATGATTGAACAAGAAATATGGCCCGACAAGCATGAAGTTAACAATCGACTGCCAAAACAAACCGTTTTTTTTTCTTGCGCAAATTTGACATATGAATTTTTTTTCAGCAACACTAACAACAGATCGTGTACATGATATCTCTGCACAAAACTAAAGTAACAAATTAAATAAAATAAATATCTACATTAGTAACAAATAGGTTTTGATTTTTAAATTTTTTTTAATTAAATTGTACATTTTTAAAAGTCAAATAGCTTAGATACCAAAACTAAACTAATTATACCTCAAAATTTACAACAGGAACAACTTGACTGGTGATTACTATCGTAAAAGCATTAGACAGAAGGAGCATTTCTTTTGTTTTGGTTTAAAAAGAAATTTTGTTTCCCCCCTCCACCTTTTTCCTTGGGAAAAACCAATTTTTTTTTTGTGAGTTAAAGATTTTCATAAAGTCAATTTAATACTATCAAATTTACACTTGTTTTTAATCAACTTTAATTTTTTGATATATCACATTTTTTTTAGGCAAGCCTTTGAATAAGTCAAGGCGGGGGGGTTAATACATTATACAATTGGAACATACAAGTCATGATCAAATAACAACAGATTACTTTGCCCCCTCTTCATTGGCTTAATAAAGGTAACGATTTTTACATAGGTCTCAAGTTTCATATTTTGACCTTAATTCTGAGCTGAAAAAAAAAAACCAGGTCTGTTCTTAACAAAAAAACCGACCAGCTGCATAACACTGCTGAGATAGTTTTGTTAATTAGCTTACATACCATAAAGAAACTAGCAACTTGATGGGCATCGTAGGCATGAACAGAAGGGGGATTTCATGCATAAAATTACACTCGTTTTAAAACTTTAATTTTATACCTTTTTTTAGGCAAGCCTTTGAATAAGTCAACTAATACATTATACTATACACATACATCAATTACTTGGCCGTCTTTTTATAAATAACTTTTTTCTCCTCTTTTTGACTGCGTGATTTTTCTACAAAAAAACCCCAGCTGCTATACTGCGATATAAAACCAAATAAAGAAACCATGCACGAGGCAAAGAGGTTCATGCACCAATGTACGCTTGGCCGCGTGTCTGGTCTTCAAGCTAGCACAACTATCTTTTGGCTATATATATACTGGCATCTTTACACAATGTTCACTTTGTTCCATCCTTTATTTTCTCCATTACATGATAATTTTCTTACAAAAATAGTAAAAAATACTCGTTTTATTAATATCAATATGTATCCGATATGTATACGGTAAAAGATGCCGGCTTGAAATCACTTAACCTCTCACTGACAGAGGTATAGGATTTGAACCCCGCTTCCGAAATGGAGGATGAGAGTTCACGGTACTGGTACTTCCCTGGAACGGTTGTTAGGTGAACTGTCTGTCTGTTATTAACTTGAAATACAGTTGAAAACGAGTCGGACCCAAGAACAAGAAAAGACAGAAGTGTGTATTGTAACTACAATTTTTATGTCCGATGAGATACTAAAAAGGAATTAACCACAGATGCTTGGGGTATGGACTCGCCACCCAATCTATACGTGTCCCATGTTGTACGGAACGTATATAAATACATTGTCACCATAAACATGTGATCAGTAGGTAAGTAGAATAAGGACTTGCATTTGTAATTGGTTAGCTAACACGCAGTTGTAGGATGTATATAAGGTACTGCAGTGAGCAGGGGCGAGGATCAGGTCTAAGGGGATGAGGTCCAGACCCCAAGCATCTGTGACCGCGGGTCGCCGGCCGGGCTTGCGCTTCTAGGGGGAACTCGCTTAGCAGTGAGCTAAGGTTAAAGCCCAACTCGCACAACCCACAGTGTACTGGTCACGGAGTGAGGTCCCTTTGGACCCAGTTATTTCATTAAAGCACAAAGTCCATTTGTAAAGTTCTATTCCATTTTTTTCTTGATCTTTATTTGCTAATTAAGCATTCAACAACACATCAGCATAGGCTAGCACCAGAATATATTATAAGTTATTTCAATTTTCCATATTTCTTAGATGTTAACTATTCGAAAGCTTTGATACGACTATCTTCATAAAGTTACTAAATTTCTTAGATTCAGAATAAAGAGAATTACTACAAAAACAACATATGGCAGAAATGACTTAAGAATTTTGACAGTTTATATTAAACAATCAGTATGGCTTGGACTTAAGAATTTTAAGAGGAAATATCTATCTTAGATAATCATATTAATCAAGCCATACAATAAGGTGATAAAACATTTACATTAGCAGGTTTTAAGACTATGTGTCAAATGACTTGAGAAATCCTTTTGACAACTAAAAGTAACAGAAGTCAAAATGTATTATTTAACTGAATTTTAAATTAACCTTTTAAATTATTAATCAAAAAAA
This sequence comes from Saxidomus purpurata, assembly GCA_022818135.1. Classification (NCBI taxonomy): domain Eukaryota; kingdom Metazoa; phylum Mollusca; class Bivalvia; order Venerida; family Veneridae; genus Saxidomus; species Saxidomus purpurata. The sequence goes on from JAFMSR010000002.1 coordinate 48,170,065, forward strand.
TACAATTATGAAATTTACTAAAATATTCCTATTATGTAATATAAAGAATTTGATGAAGGTAATACTCTGTCACACATCTGTGGAATTAACTAGATATTTGTCTGTCGCTCTTCAGTGTGACAGTTTGTTTGTTTTTGTCCGTCCTTGTGCCTGTCACTAATGCAACTGAAATTGTTTTATGGGAAATATTGTCAAGCGCATTATGTAGCCACCAACCAAAGTCTACAGAAATAAGTAAACAACAAAATAACCTTTCCAGGTGTATGCGGATACATATTTCATAACCTGTCTCGAGCCACGGACTGTTATATCTCAGGTAAGCGCCTGTTACCTGTCTGCAATCGCGCCCAATGTGCAGAATTATGCGCTATATGTACTAGCTAATTTAATCACTTAATATAAGATGTGTTTCACCTTATTACATACGTTTATTTTCAGCGTTCTTGTATATAAGTCAGGTCATGAGAAAACCTGCCTCAAATCAAAAGTTGGTGGTTTGCGACTGTTCAGTTTCTTACATTATGTTTTTTTTTTATGGTTACAACATGCTTTTCAGTTTACATGTTTATATGCGTATATGTAAAATTTGTTATAATTCATACATATAACTTTGTAATGTATAAATTGCGTTCCACCTTTCTTCTAACATGCACATTTATTGTTGCGGAATTCGAACACCGAGCTATCTAAGGAACTCATCACCTGAGGTGCTGACTGCGCATTTTTGTGTCTAGAAATACAATGTACTAAGGTTAATCAAAATTATGCGCATTAATTCATCGTTATGGTCAGTCGTACATGTTTGTGTTTGAATGGTTTAAATCTTCTTATTCACAAAATATATACATAATATGTCACGGAACCTATCGCTGCTGCGGTTCAATGCAATGTTTATTCTACAGTGCGAAGATCTTCATGTACACATTCGTACGGAGTGCATGTGGAACCTCAGGCAACTTTACGTAGTTCGAACCACACCAGCACATGAAAGTAATTACCCTTCAGTTATTGTTTCCCCCCTATACACTTCTGTATCAGTATGTTTTGAACTACTAACACCCGTAATAAAATATAGGGGGTATGCAGAAGTTAAAAAAACGAAATATACGTGAAACGCAGTCCTTCCTATAACCGATGTAAAGACGTCCGTCCCAGTTCCGTGTTTGGATAGATACTCAATTGCGTACGCATGATTACATGACACAACACTCCGTAAGGTATTAATATCACCAAACACGAATGTTCTTATTCAAGTGGTTTTGTTTTCGAAAATCTTGACAATTCACATCCTTTCCAACTGAAACAGAATCTCGGAAAAAATACGGTTACATAAATTACTGAAATTATGAATTACATTAAACTTATCAGACACGCGTACACTCACGGACGCAGATACGCACACACGTATGCATGCATTACAAACAAGAGAATATTATAGTCAATTGTGAAAATACAAGTATATGCATTTAACATCATACTTTTTAGTTAAAATAAATAACCACTATGCAAAAAGTTAGCAACAAATATCGAGAAATGTGCAGAACAGTGTAATACTTATTATATGATATATCTTTTAATAATTATATTTTAAAACATTCTTTACCAATTGTAAGAGGGACTGAATTCCACATTCTTAAATATTGAAAGGAATGAGTAGTGCGTGAGATTTGTACAGTTTTGCCTTGGAGAGGATCGTAAACTATAGCTTATGTGTTTCGTTGCCATAATTGGAGTGATTTTTAGTAACAAATGTTATAAAATATACTTCCTGCATATTGGAAACAGCGATTTTCAATTGTGAGCCACAGAATGATTTAAAGAAAGTGTATATCTAGTATGTGATTGTATAGATGCGAAAATAATGTTGCAGCAATCGTACGTTGAATTGTAGAACTACAAATCAAACAAATCCTTTGACAAAGTACTTGCAAGTCCCATTTGAGATTTTTATCGATTGTATTGTTTGCAATTATAAACCCTAGATTCTAGTTTTACATTGTATATACCGCATATTTATTAGGTAGTTTTTCAACAAAATTTGAAAATTATCTGGCAACAGTTCTGGTGTATTAGGTGACCATTTCTAGTCAAAGGAAAGGAAACTATAATATTGTTAAGTCAATATAATTCGATTATGCACAACACTGTAAATATCACAACCTGTTGTGTCACTGTCCGTACATTACATATGCAATATTATGACCCTGGTTATGTTTATGATCGCAGCACATGAAATTTGGCATTACAGAAGAAACATATTTTAGTATTGTCTTGTACTCATTCATACTGAGATTTTACGAAAGCAATGATGTACGGGAACGTGAATATGTTAACGTCAATTATAATTAGAAGATTTCAGTATGATTTTGGGAAGACTACTATATTATACAGAAATAAAATGGACAGAAATAAGAAGGGAAGAAATATATAATTCGAAATGCTTTTTGTAACCAGTTACAATCAATCCAAATTATAACCGCCGATATAACAATCGCACATTTACTTTAATTTATATTGTGTCATATGCCCTTGTTTTTTATCAAGAATTTCGTACTGTTTTCAAACATGTGGGTAAACTTCTGATATATTCTGTATTCCAGAAATGTTCATTCTAGGTATAATAAAATAGCGCAAAAGAAGGAAAGAGTTTCACATGTGTACATTTCATGATCATGTTATCTCACAATGTGTAGATATCATGATCTTAAAATCTTACGATCGCCGCATGTCTTCTCCGGTGCTACCTGTAAACGTGAGATATCGTATATAATATTCAATAAAAACACGATTTATTCGCACAATTTTGTGCTTTTTGCTTCTTTTAACACATTTAATAACTTATAAGTTTAAATAAACGCTTATTTCATGAAGATTTGTGTATGTTTTGAAAAGATTTGGTAAGATTTGGGTGAGATTTGGGTAGATTTGGGGTTTTCGTGTGGCCACTTTAATGCATTTCATCTTTGTTGTCAATGGAAAAACTACATATATCTAATTCAATGTATAAACTTTTGAACTAATTCAAGTCACTTATTATTGAAATAAAACAAACTCCCTACCTACAACCACAGGTGTATGTCCAGTCTTGGTGCCCATAAAAAATACAACAAACAAACAAAACCAATAAGAACCACTAATTATAATTCTTAAACGAAAAAAAAAAATTGAAATTGAAATTGAAAAAAAATTGAAATTGAAATTTTTTTTTCTATAAATTATGTATATTGATATATTGCCTGTAACGCCCATTTGGGGGTTTACTAGCATACGCTGTGGAACAACCAAATACCCAGTGCAGTACCAATGCACGCTTTCTCGCTGCCGTTCTTACATCTGACATTTAGCATTTTGTAAACAATCTTAGTCTGCTTAGTCTACAGCTTTGAAGAACTTACATTTGAAGTCAAACACGCCAATTTTTTAGACAATGATAAAACATCGTCCATAAGCGGCCATTTTGTTGAAAACAAAAGTAGAAAAAACAAAATTGGCGTGTTTGACTTCTAATACAGTGAGGCATTTATTATTTTGATTCTAACACAATAATGTGTTGAACTGTAAACATTTCATTGTCATTTACAGCTTTGAAGAACTTACATTAAAATGTCCGATGTGAAAACGGCAGCGAGAGAGCGTGCATTGGTACTACACTGGGTATTTTGGTTGTTCCACAGCGTGTGCTAGTAAACCCCCATAGCATTACGGGCAACATAGAGACCTTTTCAAAATATCAATATTCATATAGAAATTTTTTTTCTTCAATTTTTTGTTTCGTTTAAGAATTATAACTAGTGGTTCTAATTGTTTGTATTTTCTGGTTTTTTTTTATATGGGCACAAAGACTGGACATACACCTGTGCCTGCAACGAATTGTTTATCCAACAAAATGCTGGCATCATTATTTATCCAACAAAATGCTGGCATCATCACGTGTTACTCAGACTTTTTCCAACCGAAGTTTGACCATTTCGACCTTGACCTTTTATTGATGTTATGGTACACTTAACAACAAAAGTTTGTATACCAGATAATGTTAATTCAAGAAAAATGTTTTTAACACTTGAAACTGTTGAAATAAACTGTTTTGAAATGTAATTAACTGTCAACAAAACATATTTATAGGTCATATTTATTTTCAGTTGCATTACACTACAGGAGGGACACTGAAAGTTGTCTCCCCTCCTGATGGCCCTTACAGGTGTACAAAAGGACAGGTGAACCCAACCTAAACATACCTCACACTGTCCCCAGTTGACTATTATAACATATGGAGCTTACTTTTGTCTGGGCTGTAGCGTTTACAAACAATACATTTTTCATTTTTTCCAAAATTTTCTTCATCAGAGGCTTCATCAATGTTCTCAATTGCAGCTAATACTTTTCTTTTTTTGATACCTGCAACCCCTGATGTACCAGGTTGTGGTGCTTTTTGAGCTGAACATTTTCTGTTGTTTTTTGAAGACTTGATTCTTTTTTTTGCTTTGGTTCATATTTCTCATTATGGGCAATGAGTTAAGTCCGTCACACAAACTTAACGTTGGCTATAACTTTGCCATTTCTTAAGATTTCTTCATCAAACTTTACAATTGTATTGCTTATGACAAAAGGGTCATGATGCCGCCAAATTTTGTAGGTCAAGGTCATATTTGACAGAGTTATGCCCCTTTTTGTACTTAGATTTTGTCACGAAAACTTAACGTTGGCTTTAACTTTGCCATTTCTTAAGATTTCTTCATCTAACTTTCAAATTGCATTGCTTATGACATAAGGCCAGAGTTTTTTTATTTTTCGTTTTACGGGAGCGCCGTACCTAAATATTGCAAAACCCAAATAAGAAAAAGATTCGAATTCTTAACTTTATTTTTATTTTTTCCGCCGCCCGTTGCTTCTATCTCCGAAAGAAAATAAAATTTAGTGTTATTTAACCTAACGCTAATTTCACGAGTATTTTGGAGTGACTTCGCGTGAAGTATTCATTAATTAAAATATTGGTAAAACACACCTGTAAAAGCAACCTGTTGATTTTAGATCCATTGAATCACAAAGATCGAATCAGACATCGCCGTCGACGTTTTTCGTTGAGAATCGCCGCTACTGCATGTATACTATCACAGCGTTATGTTGTTTTTTTTTATTGTTTCAAAAAGTATTGAGTTATTTCTTTTTCAGAACCTAAAATATTTATCACCTTTATGTTGATTTAAAATATTTATTTCCGTTAAAAATCCGCTGTCCCTTAGCATTGTCACTCGCGATAGGTGTGAAGAATATGGCCTGTCGTACTAATCCAGTCAATTATGAAATTGTTGGCAAATCCAAGCTGTGTGACACCGCTGACTGAGTTGTGAATGCAAAAAGTATTTATCAATTAACATTTCCAATTGTTCTGTATTTAAATCAAAACGTTCTGTTTTAAAGAAAATCGTGGCGTTCCAGCGTGTCCGTTTTTTTGTCATTAATTGTTTCATCAACTGTCAAAGCCAACGCTTTTCCAGTTACAATTTTCTGCTATTTATTTTAATGAATAACTTTTGCCGAAATATTTATTTTTACTGCAACCTCTTTTATTCATAAAGATAAAGCCGCAGGTGTCACGAGATCAAAGAACAAACGCCGACGCACATTGTACATGTGAGTTTGTTTGATCTTAGTGAAGCACGTGGCATCAAACAGATCGAGATATTTGACAGTTTGAGACATGAAAAAGCAATTTTTGACAATAGTCTGATAATTTTGGATTATAGAAATAATAGTTTGGAATAGATAATGTTATGAGTAAGTTTTGTTTTTGTTGATAAAATATATTGAACACGCTATACAAATGTACGTCGGTCGGCAAATATTTTTGAATGCTACATGCATACAACTCAAAAACATTTCACGTGTAGACACATTTCTACTGGCTATAATAAATTTGATTTTTATGTCCCGTAAACCCGTTCATTTACCTGTAAAATCACGCGAAGTGATGCGATTTAACTCCCGCGAAGTGACGCGATATTTCTCCATACGCGAAGTCACTTCATGCACTCCCAAGCTCACTCGAAGTCACGTTATTTGTCTCCGAGTTACTCCCGCGAAGTGTGGAGTTCGCGTTTTTTGCATAATCCTCCAGGCCTGTACTGTACGTCTGTAACAACTTGCGTCTGAAAAAAACCCCGACCTACCTACCCTATTTCTTTGACCAATGTTACCTCTACCAAGATTGTTTAAATTATGACCCCCAGGTCAAAATTGACCCCGTGAGGGTGGGCACTTAGTTTTTGCATAGGCATATAAATTATAGGAAAAACTTTAAAAATCGTCTTCTCTGAAACCACAAGGCCTAGAGCTTAGATATTTGGCATGTAGCATTGTCTAGTGGACCTCTACCAAGATTGTTCAAATTATGACCCCAGGGTCAAAATTGACCCCGCACCGGGGGTCACTTAGTTTTGCATAAGAATATATAGGAAAAACTTTAAAAATCTTCTTCTCTGAAACCAAAAGGCCTAGAGCTAAGATATTTAGCATGTAGCATTGGCTAGTGGACCTCTACCAAGATTGTTCAAATTATGAGCCCCGGATCAAAATTGACCCCGCACCGGGGGTCACTTAGTTTTACATAGGCTTATGTAGGAAAAACTTTAAAAATCTTCTTCTCTGAAAGCAAAAGGCCTAGAGCTTAGATATTTGGCATGTAGCATTGGCTAGTGAACCTCTTTGAAGATTGTTCAAATTATGACCCTCGGATCAAAATTGACCCCGCACCGGGGGTCACTTAGTTTTACATAGGCTTATATAGTAAGAACTTTAAAAATCTTCTTCTTTTAAACCACAAGGCCTAGAGCTTAGATATTTGACATGTAGCATTGGCTAGTGGACCTCTACCAAGATTGTTCAAATTATGACCGCTGGGTCAAAATTGACCCTGCAACGGGGGTCACTTAGTTTTACATAGGCTTATATAGGGAAAACTTTAAAAATCTTTTATTCTGAAACCACAAGGCCTAGAGCTTAGATATTTGGCATGTAGCATTGCCTAGTAGACCTCTTCAAAGTTTGTTCAAATAAAGTCCATGGGGTCAAAATTGACCTTGCCCGGGGGGGGATCATTTGTTTTACAAAGGCGTATATAGGAAAACTTATTTGGTATATAACATTATCTAGTGATCTTCCACCAGGCAAGTGGACTTGTACCAAGGTGAGCGAAATAGGGCCATCTTGGCCCTCTTGTTTTAGCCTTTACACTTTTTGGTCGAAAATAATATGTCTAAAGTAACCAAGAGAAAAACAAGAGCTGTCCCTCACAAGTGACGAATGCCCCCGAAAGAGGTGTCTCACAGTCTTTGTCCTCTCCATGTGCTCAATAATTGTGGTATGTAATTTTAAAATCCATGCGACACATCGGCTTGATGTGCTAGACATTTGTGCCAAGTTATTTTAAAATCCTTCAATGCATGACAAAGTTACAGTCTGGACACGAATGTGTGCATATATACAGGATTCCATTACCTTCAAACTCTAAGTGTGACCTTGACCTTTGAGGTAGGGACGTGGGTCTTGCACGCGACACGTCGTCTTGATGTGCTAGACATTTGTGCCAAGTTATTTTAAGATCCTTCAATGCATGACAGAGTTACAGTCTGGACACGAATTTGTAAGCACACAGACGGACGGACAGACAGACGGACTGTGCGATTTTTATATGCCACCCTTTGGGGGCATAAAATCTTTAGACCCAACCGGGAATCGAAACCCAGTATCTTTGGCATGAAAGGTGCACACACAGTCATGTCGCTAAAGAGGTATCCCAACAGCGAGGCTGTTTGAAGTGGCCTATATCACTACACTCTTCCCCTCTTTATGTTATGGCGCCGGACATCAACTGTGCAGCCTTGCAGTTTCTAGCCCATTATTGCTCCCCTGGTGGCCTATTCCCAGTCACCGAGTTATCAGAACTTATCCTCGTCGCCATTGAAGTAACCGAGAGGAGAACAACCTTTAGGCCAAACCGAGAATTGAACCCAGTACCTTTGGCATGACAAGCTCACACTCAACCATGTCACTAATAATCATCTTGTGAAAATGACAGCTTGTTTTGCCTTTATAATACAGAACTATTATACAACAGGCAGTATGGAGTACAAAACAAGTGTGCACAACTTCAAAAAGGTTTCCAAAAAAAAAAGAAAAAAATATAGAAAATCCATCTTATTTTTATTCTTTTTTCTCGACGCTCATTTTTCGACATCTTTTTCTTATTTTTATTCCCTCCTCCTGACGCTTATTTTTGAAAAAATTCCCGTAAAACGAAAAATAAAAAAACTCTGGCCTAAGGGTCGTTATGCCCCTTTTTATACTTAGATTTTTGCTATAACTTTGCCATTTCTTAAAATTTCTTTATCAAACTTTCAAATTGTATTGCTTATGTCAAAAGGGTTGTAATGCTGCCAGATTTTGTAGGTCAAGGTCTTATTTGACAGAGTTATGCCCCTTTTTGTCCTTAGATTTTGTCACGAAAACTTAACGTTTGCTATTATTTTGCCATTTCATAAGATTTCTTCATCAAACTTTCAGTTGTATTGCTTATGACATAAGGGTCATGATACCGCCAAAGTTTGTTGGCCAAGGTCATATTTGAAAGAGTTATGCCCCTTTTTACACTATGATTTTGTCACAAAATTATTGGTTATTCTGACAAAGCATAAGAGGGCGACACAAGTGTTCTACTGAACACCCATCTAGTTTCTAGAAATTGCTCAGCATTATCTGTTATGTTGTTAGAACAAGCACTATTTGTTTTCTGCCTTTCATCTTGTCCAGAGTCCCTATCAAATGTAGTTGATGGTGCCACCTGCAAATCTGACACAGCATTTCTGTTAAAAGGAAAAATACTGCATCTCTTAAATGCTGACTGTACATTGCTTGGAGTAAGGGTAGATCTACAAGTAAGATGGGCAACTTCATATCTGGTTGCAACACTTCCTCCAGATTCCCTTATATAGCAATGATAGGCAGCATTCCATGCTATTTCAAAAGGCCCAAAGTAACTCACATCAAAGGGTTGGAGAAGACGGCTATAATAGGGAGGTAATACAAACAAGATGATATTTTCTATCTTAGCCCACTGTATCAAATCAAAAGCAACGTGGCTCTTGTGACCATCATATAATACCAGAACTGGTTCCTCAGGAGATCTTGGTGGTAAGTATTTTAGTACATGGTCTTTCATGTAAGTTGAAAATATTTCTGTGTTTGACCAGCCAGACTGAGTTACAGCTCCAACAGACCCAGGTGTAGCCCCTTCCATTAAAGAATCTAACATTCTTGCACCTGGAAAGACAAAGTAAGGTGGCACTTGTTGTCCTATAGCATTTACACATCCTATAACAGTCACTGTTTTTGACCTTCCTGATGTTACTGCTTGAACTTTGTGGTACTTACCAGACACTATCTTTGGCGGTTTATGCTCGGTGTTAAGTTCCTTTTCATCAACATTATACACTAAATGCGGTTTAGCCACTAGATGGTACTTCACCAAAATGTTATTTAGGGCATCAAAGTAATTGTCAATAGCTTCCCTTGTAGCACTTCTGGCTCTAGCCATGTCTAAACTCTTTCGCTTCTTAATGTTCAGTTCAGGCCACCTACTTATGAACTGGTATAACCATCTGTCAGTTAATGGGTGACTTCTCTCTCTTAACCCTAAGCTTACAGTAAAATCACTTGCTTAGTTAATGGTCTCCTGTCTGCTGTACTCCATAGCCCACTTCAGCCATAGTTGTCAAATGCTTTGTCAAGATAGCTTCTTGCTCCTGTGAAAACAATGTTGGAGCTCCAGTGGCAACACAGTCTACATCAATCCTACCATGTAGTCTGTCAATAATTGTTGTTTTGGGTACCTCATAGTAAAGTGCTGCTTTTCTTATTGTCATTCCATTTTCCTTGACTGCCAAATATGCCTGAGTCAAACTTTCAGCATCATAGGACCTGTATGGACCCCTGGCAGCTACTTTTGCCAAAAAACAGAAAAAGGGAGTTTGTACTATATAAATTAAGTTCCAATTAGCAATACTGCAAAACATTGAGATAAGGACAGTGGGTATCTTTGTCACAGTATTAATGGTCAACAGTATACTCTACAAACGTTGCAGCATAGGTTTTGGGCCCTGGTATAAGCATAATTTAACAGACGCAAGTGAACAAATTTAAACATGCAAATTTTAGAAGAAAAATGATTTTTTGTAACTGTTAATTATGGGAGTAGTTGAAAATCGATAGATATATCCTATTTCTACAAAAAGTAACAGAACAAACCTTTCTTATCTCCATTTTAGCTGATTTTACATGGTTGACATTTTTGCTGTCACTGTAAACAAATATGTGCTTGGACAAGCGTTAGCGATGCGTAACTTCCGTGTTTTACTTATTTTCCGGGGCCAGTCGAACTTCCGTTGTGGACGAAGTTGTGTTGTACGGGGATAAAATTGCGACATTTCGAGTGGTTTTACAGGTAAATTATCACAGGACAGAAAAATCAAATTTATTATATTCAGTAGAAATGTGTTTACACGTGAATTGTTTTTGTGTGGTATGCAAATTAAATTCAGAAATATTTGCCGACTGACCAGGAATACTCTATAGAACGTTCGTACATTTGTAAAGCGTGTTCAGTATATTTTATCACCAAAAACAAAACTTACTCATAACATTATTTACTCCAAACTATTATTTTTATAATCCAAAATTATCAGACTATTTTCTAGAGCTACTTTTACATGTCTCAAAATGTCAAATATCTCGGTCTTTTTGACAACACATGCTTCACGAAGATCAAAGAAAACTCACATGTACAATGTAACTGGGGGATTGTTCTTTGAACTCGTGGCACCTGCGGCTTTATCTTTTATGTTTGAGGAGGTTGTAGTAAAAATAATTTATTCGGCAAAGGTTATTCATTTAAATAAATATTAATGGAAAAACGTTGGCTTTGACAGTTGCTGAAACAATAAATGACACAAAAAACGAACACAATTTCTAAAAAACAGAACTTTTTGTTTTAAATAAAGAACGGTTTGAACTTTTTAAATGTTAATTGATAAATATTTTTACGAACTTATTTAAAATTCACAAATTAACAAACATTGCTCAGTCAGTGGTGTCACTCAGCTTGGATGTGCAAACAGTTTCGTTATTATTTATGACAGACCATATTTTTCACATCTATCGCTAGTGACAAATGCTAAGGGACCACTTACAGCTTATTTTAATGGAAATAAATATTTTAAGACAATATAAAAGTGATCAATATTTTAGGTTCTTATAAGAAATAACACAATTCTTTTTGAAACAATAAGATAATGAAAAAAATCATAACAACATGATAGTATACAGTAGCGGTGATTCTCAACGAAAATATGTTCGATTCGATCGATCTTAATTCAACAGGTCGCTTTTACAGAATTAATGTTGGTTTTGCAAATTAATCGGGCGGGTCTCGGCAGGATCATGTGGGACTGTCTTACATTATTCATTTCATTTTTCTTTATTTTTCTCAAATTTTGACTTGTCCTTGGACAACTTGGGCAGAAATGCCACTTGTCCGCTGGCAAAAAACCTGTGTCGGACAAGTCGGATGTAGGAATTCCGCACCCCCCACCCACCCTGAAAAAATTTAAACCCCGTGTCACCGCAGCTGCATTCTTACGTTTCCTGGGGTATATTTTGGTGGAAAATAAAGAGACTAAGTTTATGAATTTGGCCTCACTGAAAATCAGATATCTTAAAACTCATGCTCTCATAAAACACAAGCACTTATCAAAATAACAAAAATAGATTTAAAACGTTTCGTAATTTATTTAGAAAACATGTTGGAGAATACATAAAAATGTCCATTGCTTTGCACATTTATGCATGTCTGCAAACTAAAAGTTTTTATGTCACTTTCATTAATGTGTACATGTGCGACAGTTGTGGGGGGCGGGTTTAATCTGCATATGAAATTTAAGGACTGAGTGTCACCAAACGAAATCCATGAAGGCGTGCACAATGCACCTAGTGATGATTGTCCTTCATGTTAAGCTGTAAAGAAATAGACTGCTGAATTCATATGGTAGTGAATTATAGAACAGCATATTGCTAATACTATAGTCCCTCCAGTTCATTTTTAGCTCGACTATTCGAAGAATAAGGAGGCTATTGCACTCGCCCCAGCGTCGGCATCTGCGTTGGTTAAAGTTTTTCATAAAGTTCAATATCTTGAATACTATCAAAGATATTGGCTTGAAACTCAAACTATATGTTACCATCAACATCTACACTTGATGAAAAAATCTCGATAACTCTGTTTTGATTTTTGACAGATTTATGCCCCTTTTTAACTTAGAATTTTTGGTTAAAGTTTTTTATAAATTCAAATATCTTGAATACTATCAAAGGTATTGACTTGAAACTCAAAGTATGTGTCTACCATCAACATCTTCACCTGAAGAAACAATCCCCATAGCTCTGTTTTGATTTTTGTCAGATTTATGCCCCTTTTTAACTTAGATTTTTGGTTAATTTTTTTTATAAATCCAAATATCTTGAATACAACAACAACAACACAGTTTATTCAGCATTAAGTAATATTACATTACTATCAAAGGTATTGACTTGAAACTCAAACTTTATGTTAACCATCAACATCTACACTTGAGGAAACAATCCCCATAACTCTGTTTTGATTTTTGACAGATTTATGCCCCTTTTTAACTTAGAATTTTTGGTTAAAGTTTTTTATAAATTCAAATATCTTGAATACTATCAAAGGTATTGACTTGAAACTCAAAGTATGTGTCTACCATCAACATCTTCACCTGAAGAAACAATCCCCATAACTCTGTTCTGATTTTTGACAGATTTATGCCCCTTTTTAACTTTGAATTTTTGGTAAAAGATTTTATAAAGGCAAATATTTTGAATACTTTCAAAGGTATTGACTTGAAACTCAAATTATGTGTCCACCATCAACATCTTCACCTGAAGAAACAATCCCCATAACTCTGTTTTCATTTTTGTTAGATTTATGCCCCTTTTTAACTTAGAATTTTAGTTAAAGATTTATATGAAGTCAAATATCTTGAATACTATCAAAGCTATTGACTTGAAACTTAAAATGAATGTTTACTATCAACATCTTCACCAATGTTTTTGATTTTTGACATATTTATGCCCCTTTTAACTTAGAATTTTGTCACAGTTTTTACTAGACTATTATTAGAAATACTCGAAATTGCTTACTTTTGAAATGTCATAGAATAATTATGCAGCATGCAGCGGTCATGTTTTTTAAATTTTAAACATATCAATTTTGAAACGTTACAAAGTTATTCATGATCAAATATACAAGGTCATGTATTTCTTTGAAATTATCCCCCTTCTCCCCCCAGTTGGCTAACAGAATCCAGAGTAAGGCTTTGCATGTAATGTACATTTACATAGGTCTTTGAACAAGTTTCATATCTTTGACCTTAATTCTTATAGACAATTACACAATACACCTGTTCTTAGACAAAAAAAAACATTTTACCGACAAGCTTTCGAATAGTCGAGCGTGCTGTCATGAGACAGCTCTTGTTTTTATGTCTTTCACATGAACAAACTTTTGGCAAGGTAAGTGCCGTGAATAATAATGCCAGACAAACAATTAAGTAGGCTGAATCGTTCCAAAGAGCTTTTGAGACATTTCAGGGAAATCCAGAAAAGGTCTCGTGAGAATTGTGACGCAGGATGTGAAATGGGTCCAACATTCAAAGTGGAAACATCTTAGGGGCCCTAAGATTCTTTCACGTGTATTTAAAAGTTGGGTTGAATTATACACTTCCGTATGCATGCATCAATGAATTTCATTCAAAGTCTGCCAACTTTGAGTCGACTTTGAATAAATGAATTGAATTGAATGTTTGCCTTCAAGTTGATTAAATCTTGACTGACTGTGTAAAAGCCACTCATAAGCTACGGATGATATCTTCGTTATCAGACTAAAATAATTTTTATAAAATTAACCAAAAAACATGCATGAAGTCGGGAGTCAACCTCAATTTAAAATGTTTGACAATAGTTATTCATTTGACAAAGAACCTCGATGAATCATGCAGGTATGATGTTCTCTGTGTATTTCACAAACTATAAGTTGGTGAGAAACTTTTGACTAAAAGAATAAAATTAAAATTTGCGTACCAGGATATCTTATTCATACAATATCATACATTTGCAAATAGAAACATTTGCCAAATTGAAGATGAATGTGGTTATTATAATTAATCCGGATATGTATAAAATAAAAAAAATGCATTATTTTCTTGAAATTTGCATACGGCATACTTTTGCCTACATCACCGTACTAAAATAGCATGATCTGCACAGTTTCATCTCTGCCCGGGAATGATGGATCCATCATCAATCAAAACATTTGACAGGACCAAAAAATGGCTAAAATTTACATATTTTATGCAGATAAATGGCAAAAAATAAAAATATTTCAAGTTATAGAGAATTAATAAAGTATTATCATGCCTTGAATGCCAGATCTTTACTGGGTTTTAATGAATAATTTAAGTATATACTGGGTTTTAATGAATAATCCAAGTATATAAACATTTCATTTCATAATAAAGTGTAACTCCCTGCTATTACATAAAATGTAAAATTAATTCGAAAGTGGACCAGTTGAAGTCTAATAAGCCTCAAACTGAAATTGTAATGCACCTTTCAACTGTTTACACGCAATATGTTATAGGTGATATACGCATTTTTTCATTACGTATGTTAAAGAAAATGCGTATATCACCTATAACATATTGGTAGTAGAGACTATAATTATAAAATTAAACGAGACTTACCTGTAAGGTGAAGTTTAATGGTAATTTTGTCGACCACAAACTCCCCAGGGGTCACATAGAGAGATGACGCAGCATCGACCAGGCTCATCAGTATTTTAGAGTAAAAATATCAGGAGTTAAGATTCTGACAGACCGTATTTAACTCGTGCTCTTTGAGAAGGATCAAGACATGGGTAGGGAGGTGGGTATGTGACCCCTGGGGAGTTTGTGGTCGACGAAATTACAACTAAACTTCACCTTACAGGTAAGTCTCGTTTAATTTTATAATTTCGTCTCCCAGATAACTCCCCTAAGGGGCCCTATAGAGATTTTAGAGTTGATCCTTTGAA
>JAFMSR010000002.1:48185757-48209087 GCA_022818135.1 Saxidomus purpurata
ACACGTTGCAATTGTTGTATTTTATGTAAACGCGTGGTTCGAAAATGGTACGAAAATGTCCGCATTTTGCCGAAGTCTGTTTTTAATAACTGTAAGAAATCACATAGATATACATGTCTTAAATACGATTTTGAATGAAATGCAATAATCAGATTTATTTCTCTGGATCATGCTATCATTTACAAAGAACAGATATTAACTCAATATAAATACAAATAGGATTTATTGTATTGTGTTGTATTGTAAATAAAACTTTTAAACTTTACTATGATTCTTTTGCTACACTTAATTTTGGCGGGAACATCCATACATACATTAACTAGAGCTATCACTAAATGTGATTAATACCCCCGAAAGACTGCTTTATAAACTGAGGAAAGTCGTAGTAGCAAAAAAAACTAAAATAGAGATATTGTTCTTGGCAATAACTCTGTAAATAGTCAAGATAGAGTTATGGTTATTGTACACTGAACTTCCTCTTATTGTGCTGGACCATTGTATGAAGTCGTATTGCATTCCGGTAAAAATGGGCAATAACTCTGTAATGACTCAAGATAGAGTTATGGTTCCTGTGCACTGCACTTTCTCTCAATGTACTTGACCATTGTATGAAGTTAGATTGAATTCCAACCAATAGTTTTCAAGTTATGCTCCGGACAAGGAAAAGTAACAAAGGGCAATAACTCTGTAATGAGTCAGGGAATAGTTATGGTTCCTGTGCACTGCACTTCCTCTCAATGTACTTGACCATTGTATGAAGTTGTATTGAATTCCAACCAGAAGTTTTCAAGTAAAGCTCCGGACAAGGAAAAGTAACAAAGGGCAATTACTCTGTAAATACTCAAGATAGAGTTATGGTTCCTGTACACTGCACTTTTCCTCAATGTGCTTGACCATTGTATGAAGTTGTATTGAATTCCAGCTAGTACTTTTCAAGTTATGCTCCGGACAAGGAAAAGTAACAAAGGGCAATAACTCTGTCAAAGAGTCAAGAAAGAGTTATGGTTCCTGTGCACTGCACTTTCTCTCAATGTACTTGACCATTGTATGAAGTTGTATTGAATTCCAACCAGTAGTTTTCAAGTTATGCTCCGGACAAGGAAAATGCAACAGACCGCCTGACCGACCGACCGACCAACCACCGGGTGACTTCTATATACCCCCCCAAACTTCGTTTCGAGGGTATAATTATATCGTATTATTATTATAATTATTAATATTATTATTATCATTACTTGTTAAGAAAAACTACTAGAGTGTAATATATGTTAAATATGAAATATTATAGCCTGCTATTAAAACATTCAGTTGTTGTTTTAGACAAGTTATGAAAATTTAAAACAGCATGATAGAGAGGCTGGTAATGGGTGCGCAATAGACCCAGTATATTGCAATTCGCAGTATTTTGGACGCACTCACCGGGATAGTTAATGAAAGCTTCAAATACTTGTTCTACAATAGGTATATAATGAATCAATTTATAACAAAAGATTGATTTATCCATTTTGAGCTTTTCTATGAAAAACAGAAGAGCCATTGTCATAACCTTCATGACGTCAATCGGCACTGTCGTCTTAAATCTTGTTAAGCTTTCTTCAAATTCACTTTCTCGGTAACCATTAAAGCCTTGAAACTTCAGACAATTACTTGGCATCATACAATGGCATCTGCGGCCGAGTGGTTAAGGTCACTGACTGATGATCACTTGTCCCTCAGGGCTGTAGGTTCGTGCCCTACTTGGAAGCTATTTAGGTTCTACCCAGGTACCCGCTCGTGACTGAAATAATGCCAGAATTGGCACCCAGGGTCTTCCTCCTCCATGAAAGGTGGAAGTTGCCATATGACCTTAGCTGTTGAGTGCGACGTTAAATCCGAATCAATCAATTGGCATAATACAATCAACCCTATGGGTATATCCCATAACTTTTGAATGACATTAAAAGTTGTTCAAACTATGAATTTTCAGTTCAGATTTGTCAAAACCAACTTCTCAGTTACCATTCACAGCTATGATACTTCATAGGGTAGTTGAGCATAGTCACTGAATGCAAAAAGTAAGCACATGGATTCCTATCTCAAACGTAAAGTTTACACAAATGGTAAAAGGTCAAAATTTGTGGACAGTTGTGTCTCCATTTTATAACTTTACGCGTGTAAGGGTTGTCCTGATATCTACACATGTATGTGTACAGTCTGTGTTGTCCTGATATTTACATATGTACGTGTGCAGACTTTGTTGTTCAGAGATAATCAGATGATCCTCCAGTTCTTTCAGTCCTTTGATTGTTTTTAGTTGATGGATGAAATTATTACGCCAGACATGTTTGTGGACGATGCAGTCGCTTAAGTCCAAGCAAAAAAGTTTTTACTCTTTAATTATATAGATATATATCTTTTCAATCAATAATTTTCTCAGGCCAGATTCGAAACATTGTTATGATTAGGGTGGTGACGGTGACTTAAGTTTTTGTTTTTGGATCGATTGATTTATTCTATCGGATCCAAAGTTAACAGAGTATAGCTTCCTTACGGCCGAACTCTTTACATACAAACAAGTAGTTCCATATATTCCGTTGTTACGAATTATACTGTCCTCTGTTTTAAAAATTATATAGTAACAGATCTAAATAATATCAAAACATTTCAGAATAGCATAATATTATATTGTTGTTTTTCTTATAATTTGTAACTTAAATCAACGAGGTATCTGTTCTGTATAGAACTATTTTCCTACGCGGTTTTATCGTCAGACCGGTGTGACATCAGAAATGTAAGACCCGTGAAATACGTATCGCTACATCGGATACACTAAATTCAGTGTTTCAGCGAGAGCGTGTTTTCTGTGATTTTGACGCACTCATTTTGTCAATGACGCAACAGAAAAAGCAAAGAGCGTCTTCTATGACGCAATGAAAATGTGTACAAAAGCAACATTTCAAAACCTCTCAAAACGCTTCGATATGCAAGATAAATTGTTGATCAAATACGCATCCGGTATGGGATATGTCTAATTTGACCCTATTCCGTCGTCATTGTCGTCTGATTTCGGATCGACCCGCATTTTGTGCCATTGCGTTTTTGTGTGTGTTGATTCTTATGATACCGTCTTCATAGATCGGAGACGCATAACAAGAGATGGTCGACGAACCTTAATAGGGTAAACAAAAACGTCTTTCTGAGTGATTTTAATGATCATTTTGTAGTCATTTCGATCAGACTGTCACTATTGAAAGGGGTTTAAGTGTGCCAAATAATATCCAAGTTTAATGTCTATGGTTGAATGCACTTATGAAAAATTCGCTTTGTGGACAAATTTGACTTTTGAGATGCAGTGACAAAATGGAAAGCAAATGGTGAAAGGTCAAAATTTGTCGACAGTTGTGTCTCCAGTTTATAACTTTACTCGTGCAAGGGGTGTCCTGATATTCACACATGTATGTGTACAGTCTATGTTGTCCTGATATTTACACATGTATGTGTGCAGACTGTGTTGTTCAGAGACAATCGATCCTCCAGCACTTTCAGTCCTTTGATTATTTAGAAGGATGAAATGCAGCCGCAGCATTTCATTGCACGCTATATTTAATACGTGGTTGGAAAATGTAACATGTAGGTGAAGTAGTGTATAGTTCTTTGAACAAAATGTTATGAAAATCGCCTAGGAAGTTACGATAAAGAATGGGTTAAACCACTGTTCATTGTGTAGCTTTAAAATTGTCAAAAAATTGATATTTCTGTCTTTTATCCATGTAAAACGTCAAATTATTTTATTGGCTTATGTAACGTCTAATAAGTAGTGAAATATTTTATTGTTCGGCCAGTATAAACACCGATATCGGTCAAACATGCCGGTATCTTCCGGTATCAGGTAAAATGGGTCCATTACGTTACTATGACTCGATTTTTATAGTTTAAAATTTACAATCACACTTCATTTGTTTTTGAATGGATGTCTCATTGTACAGTCACTGACAGTCTATAGAAATCAGACATGTCTTGTGCAATAAAGTGAAAGGTAGCCAAAGTTTAGTAACTGATCGGAATTTTATCAGACTGGTTTACATTTCGTGTTATTAGACTGCTCTACAGCATTAAACTGACAGGTAGCCAAAGTTAACTAATTGGTCGGTAACGATACGTTTAGTAATCGTAAAAATATGCGCTGTTTTGCTTACAAACTTTCTTTTGTGAGGATAGAGGCAGGAATAGTATTGTATATTTTGAGAATCACCTTTATGGACATAGCGTAGAACATATTATAATATTGCTGCGTTAACTTTGTTTTCATTAACGCTGAATGAAAATATGGCTCGTATACACAATCTAATGAAAAAAAAACGGAAAGAGCGTAAAAAATATTTAAAGCCTTTTCATGAATATGATTTTGTTTCTTTTTAGATCATAAATGATACATTGGAAATGAGAAAGAGTTACTAAATTGTAAATGCACAAACCAGTCAAGTATTTGCTTTACGCGAACCTAGAATATACATTCATTCTGTCTCTGTTATAAAGTTTGTAAAGTTTATTTGCATCTCCCAATTCAAAATATTGTTTCTAGGCCCACTGTGATATGTAGTACACCTTTCTTTCTGACAAAAAACCGATACATCGTGGGAGAATCCATTATAACATTGCCGCTTGAAATAGGGGTGTCGTTAGTACACTCACGTCGTTAGTACATGCGCTTATATTCAAACCTTTCTTTACGTCATTTAATACAAAATGAAGACAATGTGGCAGATCTTATGTACAAGGTAAAGAGATTTCAGCTCTTCATCCTCCGAAAGACAGTGTCTTTCTCAACTAGTGAATAAAATCAAAGCGCTGAAGGCACTGGAGGTGTCCTTTATACGATAATGGTGACCACTTCCCAAAGCATACAGATCTTTAATGGTATTGTTGACGCCGCCGTTGAACGGCGGCGTCAGTATTGAATAGGTTTCAAATTTGTACCATGGGGTTGCATAATCGAATAGGGAGCAGCCAACATTATTATTGTAAATCTAAATTATGTTCTATGTATGAAAAATGACTTTTATGAATCATTAAATTGTATTAAGTCATTAAAAAAACAATACAATACAAAATACACATGTCTCCTTCCCTTATTTCAAAACTTTGGACACATTTAATGAGTATTTAATAACTTTTCCACAAACTCGTAGACCACGGGTTTTTTATAGCTTTGTTTACGGACCTTACGACCCGATTCATCAAAGCTCAGAAAAAAAGATTCGGAATATGTTTTGCTATCTTAAAACACTCGGGTAATAGAATACATGGCGCCAACGTGAAAAATCAATGAAAACCCATCTTAATTACTACATATTAAACTATAATATTGAAACTGTAAAGAAAAACCGTTCACCCAACTATGCAATACGTAGGGCCCTAACGGAATTCCATTCCATCATTTGTAAACAAAAACAATAATCAGCCAATGGAAGTTCTGTAAAATGTATACGTCACAGCATAATTAATCATGTGGATTTCATTTCTTTCCGCCATATTGCTGGAGTGTATATGCTTCGGGAATAGAAAGAAAGAAAAATCCACATTACCAGCTACAGGGAGGGAGGGGCAGGTATATCTGTTTTACAGATAGTTCTTTTTCACAATATTTAGACCCGGTGTAAATTATATTTGCACAGGTTTTTGCTTGCTTCCAATTAACCGACCTGTAGTCAGTGAAATTGTGGGAGGAACCATGGTTATAAATAGTTTTGTGTATCAGTTCCTTGGTATCTAAAAATAGCCAGTGTAAAATTAGCATCCGAAAATAATTAATGTTGTGAGAAAAGAGGTATTTAATTATCACAATAGACAAACAATATGGAAGTTACATAAGGGTTTAGTATTATGCTAATTACTAATAAAAACTTTATTTTTATAAATCAGTTTCATAAACAAAAAGGATAATACAGCTAAATACACAGAGGCACGGACCGGTATATTACTGATTACCGAAAACAACTTTTTACCGGAAACAACCAAAAACAAATGAGATTACCGGAAACAAGTCTTAATTCAATAGTTTTTTTATGTTAAATACACTTTTTATTATTCTAAATGATAAAAATTAATGTATTTGTTGAATATGTGTAATTTTAGAATGATACGTTAGATTTTAAGCGAATTAGTTCGATGTTACTTAGTGTGTACTTTATGTTGTAACGATTACCTCCCTTAGACGGTATTAAAACCCAAAACCATTGCAATCACGGACCTATATACACATGTGTATAGGTCCGTGTTGAAATGAAAGATCTTTATTAGAAAAAAGTATTACTTTTCTTGTTTTGTATTTAAATAGTTCGATAAATTTTAGCGTTATTTTTTGTTCAAGTTCTTTGACAGTTTAACAACTTATCTGCATTCCAGTTACGCAAATTCCCATGAGTGAATGAAAATAAAAAACAGAAACTAGAAAATCATTTAAAATCTTTTTTATTTGCATATATCATTACAAGGATGAATAAAAACATATAACATAATTAACATAATGTGTATATAGGTCCGTGACAGAGGTAATGATCATTTTATGTAGTAAAAAAGGGTTCGCTGATGTTTACCACGCACATTTTATATAGAAACCTGCCCCAGTGCCCATCTCCCAGCCATGCTTAAAAAAACATGCGCGGCGTCTTTGATGCCTTGCATCAAAATTCGTCTTGTAATATTGTAACAAGAGGGCAGTGATGATTCAGTACTGCAGAGCTGCATTCTAGTTTGAATATGATTGCTCCATTGATGTACTTAATGCGAACACCCACGTTTAGTGTGGGGTACAATGACAGGATATGACAAGTGTATATTACCAGCTTGCCCATTCATATCAATATGAACTTCCGTGTCATTGACCAATCAAACAGCTGGCAATTTCATGGAAGGGTAATAGATACATCAATTATAGGATTCGCTAGAGTTATGGTCACAGCACTCCCTGATGGTGGGATTCAAGTATTAATTCAATCCCAGTGTTCAATAGTATCCAACTTTTACTGACAAGGTTTTAATAGAAAGGGAGATTATTTAAATAGATAAGTTATCTAAATTTACAGTTCTCGATATCCTAAATGTCTTCAATCATAGCATGAAGTATCAAATCACGACGGCCCTAGTGGTCTGTAAATCAAACTTTACTGCAACATCATTTCACCCTAAATTTATAAATCCTGCTCTAGCTGAGTGGTGCTTATATAACATTGTACATCTTTTATGTATCTGTCTTGAATATTTCCTCCAAATATGAATCATACTTTAGTTTCTTATGATATATTAGAGTCTGCATAGGATTGACGTACACTTGTATAAACTCAAAAACTGTGTTGAGCCGCCAGCTGTAGAAAGGGCCAACTCCTTACCAATTAGAGATAGGTAAAATAAATACCTAACTAGACCTATCACTAAATGTGATTAATACCCCCAAAAGACTGCTTTATAAACTGAGGAAGTAGGTAGTAACAGAAAACCTTGCAAAAAAAACTAAAATAGATATCGATCTTGGCACAAATCTGTAACTTGTCAAGATAGAGATATGGTTCTTGTACACTGCACTTCCTCTCACTGTGCTTGATCATTGTATGAATTTGTATTGAATTCCAACCGGTAGTTTTCGAATTATGCTTCGAACAAGGAAACATAACAAAGGACAATAACTCTGTAATTAGTCAACATGAAGTTATTGTTCTTTTTCACTGTATTTCCTCTCATTGTGCTTGAGCATTGTATCAAGCTTTATTGAATTCTAACCAATAGTTTTCGAATTATGCCCCGGACAAGGAAAAGTAAAAAAGGGCAGTAACTCTGTAATTACTCAAGAAAGAGTTAACATTCCTATGCATTGCACTTGCTCTCAATGTACTTGAGCATTGTATGAAGTTGTATTGAATTCCAACAAGTAGTTTTCAAGTTATGCTCATGACAAGGAAAAGTAACAAAGGGAAATAACTCTGTAATTACTCAAGATAGAGTTATGGTTCTTGTACACTGCACTTCCTCTCATTGCGCTTGACCATTGTATGAAATTGTATTGAATTCCAAATAGTACTTTTAAAGTTATGCTCCGGACAAGGAAAAGTAAGTAGAGTTCTTTTATGTGTGGGAGCTATCTAGGTTCTACCCAGGTGCCCGCTCGTGACTGACATAATGCCAGAATTGGCACCCAGCGTCTTCCTCCTCCATGAAAGCTTGAAGTTGCAATATGACCTTGAGTGCTACGTTAAATCCGAATCATTTAATTGGCACAATACAATCAACCCTATGGGCATATCCCATAACTTTTGAATGACATTAAAAGTTGTTCAAACTATGAATTTTCAGTTCAGTTTTGTCAAAATCCATTTCTCAGTTACCATTCACAGCTTAATACTTCGTAGGGTAGTTGAACATAGTCACTGAATGCAAAATGTAAGCACATGTGTTCCTTTCTCAAAAGCAAAGTTTACACAAATAGTTAAAGGTCAAAGTTTGTGGACAGTTGTGTCTCAAGTTTATAACTTTACTCGTGCAAGGGTTGTCCTGATATTTACACATGTTATGTACAGTCTGTGTTGTCCTGATATTTACACATGTATGTGTGCAGACTGTGTTGTTCAGAGACAATCGATCCTCCAGCACTTTCAGTCCTTTCAGGAACGTAGAATATACAGTTGATTCTACGTTCCTGGTCCTTTGATTGAGATTACGATGTTTTCAGTGTTTTTAACAAGGTGTCATAGTAAAACGACTCAGCGAAGGTGCTTATACGTTTGACGCTGGCCGGAACATATGCGGAGTAAGCCGGGCTATGCCGGTATAACCAAACCTCATTGCTTAAAAGGCGCCGAATTCATTCTGGCTTTAAGAAACGAATAGAACGGCGTACACCGGCATGCGTCAAACGTATAGCCCCAAAAACCCTGACAGTTTGAACAGCTTTAGGTTTCTCCTTCCGCCTGCAAAGGAGATCGACTTTAGCTGAAACGCGCGTGGATCGTGTTTGTGGTCTCGGCCTAGAAATTAATTAAAAACCGTTTCCGTTGCCAAATATACGTGTTAATACGGTAGCACAGAGGTGACATCAGCAACACTTTATTTATATTGTGGCCACAACTTAGTAAGTTGAGGCCACAACTTATTAAGTTGAGGCCACAACTTATTAAGTTGAGGCCACAACTTACTAACTTGTGGCCACAACTTATTAAGTTGAGGCCACAAGTAATTAAGTTGAGGCCACAACTTATTAAGTTGAGGCCACAACTTACTAACTTGTGGCCACAACTTACTAACTTGTGGCCACAACTTGCTAACTTGGTTTAGTCAATCAAAGCGGCTGTTTCATCTTTGCCGCTTTATGGTAATTACACAGTTAGCACCCCTGATTCAAAAACGCCATTTGTACTCACGTGTTACATTTCAACAGACCAACCGACACTATCAATGTTATGCAGCCATGGAGGCTATAGCTAAATTTTTGACACGGCGAGGTGTTGAGCGTGAGGTGATGAACAGAATGTCGGAGGAAAAGGTTAGTAATAGACATACATGTGCAGCCCTAAATGGAAATCGGATCTGAATTCTGAAAACGGAGAAACGCTGGAAAATGGTTCTCTTCAGTCTTCTTCTGTAAATAAATTAAACATTTGAAATGACTGATGCGCAAACTCAAGTATGGCAAAAGAAGGATGTGTTTTACAGTGTTTTTGATGACTGAATTTCCTTTGAAATTGAATTGCATATTGATATTTACGCATCCACATGATGTATTGTGACGTCAAAGTGTATCCGTTTTCTACGTCATACTTGTTTACAAGAATCTCAAGCCAGTCATGAGTTTTCCAATCAAACGTCAGGTAAAAACCGTCCGTATATTTTCATAACGTCCCATCCGTATGTCTCTGATAGGCCCTTATAGGGGTAATTACCAAACATGTGATAATTGAGAAAATACCATGAGAATTTGCATGTGACAACCACTTTCTCTTCTACTTACTGAGTCAAATGCCAATATGAGCATGATGAATAAGTTATTTTTGATTTATCAGATTAGTTTTATCATCATTTACATTATATTCCCTTTAAACTTAAAGACAATGTGCATATAATAATGTCTGACAATTCAGAACAAGGGAGGTAAATATTGTAGATGTGGGAACTATGTATCAAGATATATGCTTAGATTTCTTCTATTTTACGTGTTCTTGAAGTCTCCCCCGTAACACCACTCGTTCCCAGAGATTTATATACTAGGCTATATTATTATTTTTATTCAAATTTATAAATATGTCTAAAGATTGCATATATTTAATCCATTGTAATGATACAGACTGACCAGGGCATTATATTTGTATTATTTAGATTTTGTTGGACATCTCGCAATCTAGAATGAACGCCTCCAGCGCTGGATAGCCTGACTTCCTGATGGCCTTGCTGAGGTTCCATAAATTAAACTTACTGAAAGTAAACCCAGCGTGTTAAGGGCTGCAATTAAAATGGTCCTTTAAGCACTGAAAGTGGTACAGTGAAGCAGAAAGTGTTCAGTGTTAAATTACTCCCCGCACTGGGCACATATATGGGGTTTAGTTTGTTGTAGTATTGACCCAAGCTTCCATGTAGCAGATTGAAGCCCAGCCTCTGGCGTGTTATACTCCTATCCATCCTATAGATAGATGAATAGGGAGCAGGAGGCCTGAGCCCCAATGAGTGGACGTGTTGACTGGCGGTATTTTGCTAGTGGAATGCCAGATACACCCCAATCCCGTATGGCATAGTTCCTAGCTATCTCAGTGTGGGCGAGGGGAACTGAATAATCAATCGAGACGTTTGAGATTTAGATCTAATCTATCTATCTCTGTCTTGCTTTATGACCCCAGTTTCCATAGCTAGGTTATGGTCCACTATCTGATAATTGATAAACCATAAGTCACACCAAGGGAGAAAACTCCAATATAGGATATCGAGCAAGGTCACAAGGGGCGCTACGTACCTAGTATAATTAGCGAAAATTGTCACTAATGTGAGTTAAGGCACTGAAGCAGGGGGTATTCATTACCTTCAGTGAAAGCTCTAGTTTTAACTACACAGTATGACGTTTGATTGGAAAACTCATGACTGGCTTGAGATTCTTGTAAACAAGTATGACGTAGAAAACGGATACACTTTGACGTCACAATACATCATGTGGATGCGTAAATATCAATATGCAATTCAATTTCAAAGGAAATTCAGTCATCAAAAACACTGTAAAACACATCCTTCTTTTGCCATACTTGAGTTTGCGCATCAGTCATTTCAAATGTTTATTTACTGAAGAAGACTGAAGAGAACCATTTTCCAGCGTTTCTCCGTTTTCAGAATTCAGTTCCGATTTCCATTTAGGGCTGCACATGTATGTCTATTACTAACCTTTTCCTCCGACATTCTGTTCATCACCTCACGCTCAACACCTCGCCGTGTCAAAAATTGTGCTATACTCCATGGCTGCATAACATTGATAGTGTCGGTTGGTCTGTTGAAATGTAACACGTGAGTACAAATGGCGTTTTTGAATCAGGGGTGCTAACTGTGTAATTACCATAAAGCGGCAAAGATGAAACAGCCGTTTTGATTGGCTAAACTAAGTCGTGGCCTCAATTTAATAAGTTGTGGCCACAAGTTATTAAGTTGTGGCCACAAGTTAGTAAGTTGTGGCCTCAACTTAATAAGTTGTGGCCACAAGTTAATAAGTTGTGGCCACAAGTTAGTAAGTTGTGGCCTCAACTTAAGAAGTTGTGGCCTCAACTTATTACTTGTGGCCACAACTTAATAAGTTGTGGCCACAAGTTAATAAGTTGTGGCCTCAACTTAATAAGTTGTGGCCACAAGTTAGTAAGTTGTGGCCTTAACTTAATAAGTTGTGGCCTCAACTTAGTAAGTTGTGGCCACAAGTAAATAAGTTGTGGCCTCAACTTACACAATATAAATAAAGTGTTGCTGATGTAACCTCTGTGCCACCGTATGTTAATGCTTTAAATCATTGTAACACAAATGTAGGCAAAATTCAGAATATTTGAATTACTACACCATCTCAGGCAGCCATGTACACTGATTCGACATATTTTACATATCATCGACTGTGTAAACTCATTCTGCAATACAAGAACTAGCAATGCAAACTTTATAAAGTTTCTCCCTCACCCAAATATCAGCCAGATATGACAAGAAGTATATTTTTCAAAAAGATAAACGGCGTAAACATGTATACATTGAAGCGCAGATACTTTTATATTGTTACATGTTGACAAATTAGATTCTATTATCTCCCTTTATTGTGAAATTCTTTTGTCGAAATTTATTTTAATCAATTCATTGTTAGAAGATAATTTCTTTGTCGTATTTATGCATAATATGTTAAATTTAGGTGTGAACAAGAGTTAATATATTGGTGGTGTTTTTTAGCTCACCTGAGCTGGCTCAGGGTGAGCTATTAGGATCGATGAATGTCCGTCGTCCGTCCACACTTAGTTCGTTAACACTCTAGTGGTCACATTTTGCCTCAATTGTCACGAAACTTGGTCAGGATGTTTGTCCCAGTAATTACTCGGACGAGTTCGAATATGGGTCATCTCGGATGAAAAACTAGGTCACATGACCCAAAAATAGAAAAATCTTGTTAAGGCTCTAGAGGCTACTGTTTCAGTCCAAATATCCTGGAAATTTGTCAGAAAGGTTGTTTGGTTGATTTCTAGCTCAAGTTTTTATATGGGTCACCTGGAGTCAAAAACTAGGTCACACAGCCCAAATATGGAAAAACCTTGTTAACACTCTAGAGGTAACATTTTCAGCCCAAATATCCTGGAAATTTGTCAGAAAGGTTGTTTCTATGATTTCTAGCTCAAGTTCGAATATGGGTCATCTTTAGTCAAAAACTAGGTCACACAGCCTGAATATGGAAAAACCTTGTTAACACTCTAGATGTTACATTTTCAGCCCAGATATCCTTGAAATTTGTCAGAAAGGTTGTTTCGATGATTTCTAGCTCAAGTTCGAATATGGGTCATCTGGGGTCAAAAACTAGGTCACACAGCCCAAATGTGGAAAAACCTTGTTAACACTCTAGAGGTTACATTTTCAGCCCAAATATCCTGGAAATTTGTCAGAAAGGTTGTTTCGATGATTTCTAGCTCAAGTTTCAATATGGGTCATCTGGGGTCAAAAACTAGGTCACAGAGCCCAAATATGGAAAAGCCTTGTTAATACTCTAGAGGTAACATTTTCAGCCCAATTATCCTTGAAATATGTCAGAAAGGTTGTTTCTATGATTTCTAGCTCAAGTTAGAATATGGGTCATCTTTGGTCAAAAACTAGTTCACAGAGCCCAAATATGGAAAAACTTTGTTAACACTCTAGAGGTAACATTTTCAGCCCAAATATCCTGGAAATTTGTCAGAAAGGTTGTTTCGATGATTTCTAGCAACTTTCTTAAAGCAGTTGTACTCGGGTGAGCGATAAAGGGCCATCATGGCCCTCTTGTTTAAATAATTGTTTGGTAATACAAATAATCATATATAAATTCACATTATGTTAAATCGAAGGCAAACGGGTCGTACAGATTATAGCCTCTTTAGAGGTTGGTACGTGGACCCAATAAGCACAATTACAAACAAAAGTCGAAGTCAACGGGTCGTACCGATTATAGCCTCTTTAGAGGATGGTGGACCTAATAAGCACAATTACAAGTAAACAAACAAAAATCGAAGTCAGCAAACTGACCCTAAAGTAAGTACGTTCGTTGGAATGGGTGTCAGAAAGGCCCACTTCTAGAAAGGACCAGTACCAAAAAGGACCAAAATCAGAAAGGTCCATACCAGAAAGGCCCATCCAGGACCAGTTTTATGTTCTATGTTAATTTGTGTAGACCTACCTTAGGGAAGTAAAAGATTAGAAAAACATATGTACACTTCTGCTCACACATTTATTATATAGAACCAAAAGTAAACGGGGGAAATAGTAGCGCAGTAACAAACATTACAGTAGGGTGCATAAAACATACATCAATAGTGAAATTTATGATGATAACACTTACAAATTTCATTTATAGAAATAAAAACAGACTTATGAATGATTATAAAAGTGATATATTGTTATATGTTGACACATTAGATTCCATTATCTCCTTTTATCGTGAAACTCTTGTGTAGAAATTTATCTGATGCAATTCGTTGTAAGAAGATAATTTCTTTGACGTATTTATGCAATAACTTCATGTTAAATTTCAGTGTGAACAGGATTTAATGTATATACAAATAATTACCTAAATGCACATTTATTTGCAGTCGAGGTCAGCAAACTCACCCTGCGTCCAGTACTTACGTATCTACTGGTACAGACGGCACTTTTCCGTCCATTCCTATTTTAAAAGTATAACTGAGCTTTATTCTGGGAATACATAGGGGAAGTTCCCGTAGTGGATCCCCGCATTTCAATAGGATTGATTTCTTGATAAATCCCTGGGTGTATTTATGCTATCGAGTCATATTTAATGAACATTAAAGTGGCATCTGCAATAAATATCAGAAAACTGAGATTCAGCTTGGTAGTGATTTATCCCGGGAAAGTACGTAAGTTAGACACAACCAGAGTACGAACCTAGGGGTTGTAGCCACCCCGATAAGTGACCTTGTCCCAAGTATTCGAGTAAATATCCTGGTAACTCCCAGTATAGCTTTCGCTGCGCTTGCATTATTCCGAGCCGAACTCCAGGGTTATAGATTTTACACCCACGGGGTCGACTTGGGACGGAGCTATTCTCCCATATAAGGGATCACGAACCAGAACGGCTACAAAAGTAACAAAATGTTTACATATTGATAAAAAAATCATTAAGTAATTGTAAGTGCTAATTGGTTACTTTGATGCCAACCGAATTATTATAAAGGTATTTATCAAATTTATTCATTAAGTAATTACCAGTGCCAATTGGTTACTTTGATGCAGTCCCATTTACGATAAAGGTATTTACATGTATCAAATGTGTTCAATAAATAGTAATCAAGACATTAAAACAAAAGTTTCAAACTTAAAAAACCCATAATTTATTATTAAAAGCAAGTCCAATAGTGGGTCTTCCTGGTACTGTTTATGGGCCTTTCAGGTACCTTTGATAAATGGGCCTTTCTGGACTGGGCCTTTTAGGACTGGTCCTTTCTGGAAGTGGGCCTTTCTGGATCCCTACCCTTCGTTGGAACAGGCGGCAGTTTTGATCCGTCCTTGCCTATTCTAACAGTTCGTATTATTCTGAGGTGAGATTCCAATAGGTGTGGAACACTTTAATTAAATGGGATTGTACACTGATAAATCCTAGGTTGTAGTTGTGCTATTGTTTCATATTAAATGAACATTAGGTATCTGCAATAAATATCAGAAAGCTGTGATTCAGCTGGGTAGTTATTAATCCCAGACATATACGAAAGTTAGAAACACCCCGAGTACCAACCTAGGGGTTGCAGCCGCCCTGATAAGTGACCTTGTTCCAAGAGTTCGAGTAAATACCCATGTAACTCCTAGCGCAGCTTTGGCTTCACTTGCATTATTCCGGTTATAGATTAATACCCACGGGGTCGACTTGGGACGAAGCTATTCTCACCAGAACGGCTATTATCAAAATGCAGTTTATCTTTAGATCGGCGTTCACGTGATCAAAACGATCGTATTTCATTCACAACGCTTCCATTCGTAAAATTTGAATGGTGCAAACCGATGAAAAATGGTAAGAGAACACTAAATATTTTGTGTAGCCTACTTAAGTTCAAAGTATTATAGGCTCCAATATTAAGCCTGGGTTTAAAATTTAGCTTTTCAAAGGATTTCTTAAAGTAAATTAAAATGTAAGGCTAATAGACCACTTACAAGGGTTGCTATCTTCCCTTACCAACACAAAATGTGATGAAATAAAACTGTGGGGCGCGGACTGCCGATGGTGGTGCGGTTGTGAAAAATCAACAAAAATATTACTTTGAATTCTGTAAATTTTCTTCTAGTTTTTTAAGTGAAATATTTTCAAAAATCCGCTGAATTGTAAGGTTAAGTTATAATATGTGTACGCTTTCTTTAGTGATTTCTGATAGGATATTGTTGTTGTAGGAGTTAAACGTCCACTTCAAAAGTACATGTATTTGGTATGTTTAACGGATATTGTCCATCGATGCTAAAATCTTGCACGAAGTCTCGCAGTCTGCGACAAAAAGCTTGGGACTTGTATTGAAAAATACGAGAGTTGCAATTCCATGTGTATATAGGTCAGTCGCTTCACTATATGTTTATACTAGAATTTCAAAAGCGTTTGCAACGCTTTATCATTTGGTAGCGTATTATTTCAAATCTACAGATATAATTGACTGGAATGTATACTGGAACCTTTTTATATGACTATATGCTCTAAAATATGTTATTGTATACAGTTTGAAGAACATTATTTTTCTTAGACCACGGATGCGGATCTGGTCGGACATCATTATGAAAATAATGACCTGTATTATATGTTTTATGATGTTAGCATATGACCCTTATGGAAAAATAATGTACCACCACTTAAATTTTAGGTTTCATGAAAAGTTTGTGAAATAACAGACGAGTAGGTGGTGTCACGTATTCCTGAAGGATGTCTCTCAAACAAAGCTGGTTATATACAATTTAAAAGCACTGTAATTTACTTCATCAAAAAGTCTCTAGCAAAACTATATTTTTGAAAAAATATAAAACAACAGCAACATGATGTGTTACAATGAACTGCAGGTCGGTGATTTAAATAAACGGATAGATATCAAAATCAAGCATGTTAGCGAAGTATCACTCATTGTCTTTATGAAAAATCCCCTTGTGTCGAATTTTGTAGAGGACACCTTGTTGCCAGCACTTTCAGTGCTTTGATTGTTATTGCGGGCTGCAGCAGCGGCCCGCTATATTTAGTTGGAAAATGTATCATGTAGGTGAAGTAGTGTATAGTTCTTTGAACAAATTGTTATGAAAATCGCCTAGGAAGGTACGATAAAGAATAGGAGGTTTTAGGAATCCCCGATATGACGTCATTCCTGCGCATGCGCATTGACTGGCCGTCAATTGATCGGCCAAAATGAAAGCGAAATACATTGTAGATCATTTGACTGTACGGCAGTTTATATTTTAAGCTATAACGTTATTAAATGAAACAAAATCTAGTTTATATGCAGTGTCTGTGTTGCCGTGTCTATGCCATTGGATGATGCTTATGTATAGTTTTCATTATAAAGTCCGATATGAAAGTGTGAATTTTAACTGAATCGGCCTAAACGAATGTAACTTGACAATGTCCGCTTACCCTAGGCTACTTGCTATTCCTGACAAAAGTGTCGCTATTCTTTTCTTCTTATTTTAAATTAGCGCCGATATTCATTAGTTTCACATAGTACACGTGCTGTATAATTTGTTGCTGTATATAGATGGAAAAAATTGCTACAGTAAAGTTATCCGCATTAAGATGATCCTCTAAGTGTGCATAGAGTCTAATACATCTAGTTAGAATTTTTCAGACTCCCAATTTTTTTCTATATATATAAACATGATGTTAATTTGTAAACTATATACTTTGTTTAGAAAGGTTAAGACTTTATTCGGGTATTTTCCCTATTATATGTCTCTTATTTCAGTGAAAAAATATTCATAGAAATCATGCATGTGTCTGTGAAGCGTACATTTATTTATGAATAGTGTCAAATTAAACTTTAGAAACCATGAAGACCCTATAGCTATATAATACATGACACTGTGCTATATATGTTTTCACAACGCCTGACGATGACATAAGACACACTAATGACACGTTGCCATAGAGATCCAGTAAGGTATATTGTCCCCTAGGGCATAAAGCACGATACAACTTGGATTTAATTAATCCATGTAACATCCTGTTTATAGACTAATTGACCACACGTTATAGATGACCACTTTGAATGATACGGCACACATCAAGCTTTGATTGAATCTACATGATCAATTTATTCATTATAATATTTTATGACCATGATAATTGATACCCTTGATATAAGGACGCAGATAAGACAGAATTTTTTTAAATTTCAGATAGCCGAGTTTCTTTTTTATTTTAGAGGCGACAACAAATGTCTTAAACAAAGGAAATTTTAATTCGATATTTTGGAGTCTTTGTTTTCTTTAAGTTTGAGGTTTTCCACTAATCTGCATGTACTTTGTTAATCGAACAACATCCCATCAAACATATTTAACTTTTGAAATAATGAGTAATCGCAGACGTAAACTAGCTGGCGTGTGGGCATTTCAAGCAAGCAGTTGCTCAGCTAAGATAATATACAATTATTTAGGCATATTTTATGATGCGTTATTGAATATTTTAATGCACACTTGAAGTGTCACTTTCACATGTGTCCGCCACTGTAGATGTCATGGACGTTGATTACAGTATATCACGACAGTATACACTTCTGTAGTGTATACTTCCGTGATTATATCAAAACAGGGGTATCTTTTTCTGTCATTTATTTTTGAGACATACATATGCATTATATAACCAAACAATCAAAAATACACAAAGGTTACAGTATACATGGGAGTTTTCCTGGGGTCTTGGCGAGTTCACTAGGGGAGAAATCCCACGATCGGCCGGGACTATAAACATTTTTAAAAAATACACAAAGTATAAAATATTATGGTCTTGTATAATACTAAGTGTGCTGGTTTAAAAAAACTACTACAGAGAGAAAAGGGTAAGATAGAAATTTAAGAGAATAATCAGTGAAGAGAGAAGAAAAATGAAAGGTGGAAGACGGGGAAATCTCACAAAGCCTGATCAAAGTTAGGTCTTTGATTATAGCAACAACTAACAAATAGATCTATTATATTATATAGGAAATTATGTATTCACTTCCACTTCAAAACTTAAAAGAAACTTAATCATTGCGGGCCGCAGCAGCGGACCGCTATATTTAATACGTGGCGAGTAAAAGATGCATGGAGTCTTAAGCACTAGATCGGACATATGCGTCTCTCTTCATTATAAAATTGAGGTACTTCTGAGATGAAAACTGTAGACACAGTCAATTTTTTTGGAAAAGCAAGAGTTGTCGTTTGTAATTGAGTTGTCGTTCGTTTCATAGAGGGCGCAATCTAATCTACGCTGATAAAAATAGAATAAAGCGCTTTTCACGTTTCAGTCCCAATCTACGCCGAGAAAAATGGATATATGATTGCTTTTCGAGACGAAAGTTATTTTTGGATATTTATTAACATTAATTACTATGGATATACGTCTTTTGTATTACTAAAACGGACAAATTAATGACCTTTAAACTTTAGTACGATGCAACAAAGCGTTATGTGGATAAGGTAATAGAAGCAGTTACAATGTTGTAGCACTGATATATATGACGTCAGTGTAGCGCATGCGTGTTTCTATTATATTTGTTCGATGCAATGAAGTGTTATCTGCCGAAGCCAGTAGTTAGTCGCTACAATGTTATAGCACTATAGAGTATGACGTCGGTTTCGCGCTTTTGTTATTATTTTGCTGTGGAACAGTCGCCATATTGGAACCGGAGTTCCACTAGAATTCGTTCTATCGATCTTCTTAGGTGAGTTGTTGTATTTTTATGAATGGCCGAAGAAACTATATTATTGATATATTGATAGCGTTGTGGCTACATAGTATAGCCTGTTTGTATTAACGATTTTTGGGCTTTATAATAGCAACCACGATGATGACCTACATTAGCAATGCAAAATCAATTAGAGTTGCGTCCCTTGAATGAATCTAATGAATATTTATGAAGCGCTAAATCAGCCCAAGAATGGTGCCGATTCATTTCGCTTTAGAAATGATTAAAAACGGAATTGCCGGAAAACAGTCTAATTTGAATATTTAATTAAGACCTTTATACCTCGGGGAAAACGCGCAAATTATCCGAAAGCCGTAATTTATCAGTACAAAAACAAGTGTCAAAAGTTTGACAACTGTTGATTTTCCGTTAATCGGTCGATTTCGCTTGGTTTTCAGGTTTTATTTGAAAGGTTTGATTATTGCGGCCGCAGCAGCGGCCCGCTATATTTAATACGTGGTGAGTAAAAGATGCATGGAGACTTAAACACTAGATCGAATATATGCGTCTCTCTTCATTGAACAACTGAGGTAATTCTGAGATGAAAATTGTGGACACAGTCAATTTTTTGAAAAAGCAAGACTTGTCGTTCGTTACATAGAGGACGCAATCTACGCCGATAAAAATAGAGAAAAGCGCTTTTCGCGTTTCAGACGCAATCTACACTGTGATAAATGGAAATATAATTGCTTTTTCCACTTATACAGCCTTTGACATTATAGAAACGAAGTGTAGTTGACTTAATATTCTTCGATTACTTTTTTAAAATATATATGATATTATCTTAACAATTATTTTCCCTTACAATAGAAACTTGTCACCGTGGTTTATTGGTAGAGACCTTAGCTCAGATTCTTTTGTATAAGTGTACTTTTCCGAATTCACGAGTTCGAATCCCACCGACACTCATTTTTTTCTGCTGTTTTAATCATCATTTTTAGCTTTTAAACCATTTAAGAATATCTTACGGCAAATAATCGTAAAATCTTCATTCATGTCAAATTAATACGGATATAGATAATGAAATATTGAGACATACCAAGAACGGTATATAGGGCATTCTTGGACATACTGTATAAATATTATTTGATAATAGTAAATTTTCGATACTTGAGGTCAGTTAGTAGATGTGATGTCGTGTCAATTTGCTTGTTCAACCAGAATGGGTTTCCTCGAGTTCTTTTGGGGCCATGCCTCAACATCAACCATCACCACCAATTTCCAAAATATTTACATGGGATTATTGTTTGTTGGCCCGCTGTGATACTTTGTATCACAGTTTTTCTTGTAATTTAATGTTTTCACTCATAATTATAAACAATGAAGGAATTCAGTCCGAACCAAACATGTTGACATGTACAAAAAAGCCAAAATGGTTGTAGTTACGAAAAAATAAATCCTTGTCAGACTACATAATTTTTAGTCTTGAAATTTTAGTGTCTTTTCCATGCAGTAACAGTGAGTTAGTTATGGGAGATAGAGCTACGTAAGATGACGTCATTTTTAAATAATGAATATGCAGGAAAGAACAATAGAAAAATACATTTTTTTTAAATATCTTTTGTTAGGAAAAAGCGCATGTTATTTTTTTCAGTGTACTGAGTATGTTTAAATTATTGTAAGGCAATTTTCATGTCAATATCTTGTTGATTTTTTTTTTGTTTACCAGCTGGAAAACCAGAAAGTAATGTTTTTATCAGGTCTGTATAGATCAGATAAATATTCTGTGAAAATTTAACTTGCGCTTTTTCTTTGAAAAAAAAAACGTTATTTAAAAAATTGTACTTTTCGATTGTTTACGTTTTAGTGCCATCGGGCTGTTTTAGCTCATTCGGGGTATATACCCCAATTGGGAGATATGCTCAGCCTGCTGAAATACAGCCGTGGCCATTATTCTGTACACTGTAATGTAATACAGTAATCGTCTCATATAACTGTTAAGTTATAATTTTCTTGTTCCACTTATACAGCGTTTGACATTATAGAAACGAAGTGCAGTCGACTGAATATTCTTTGATGGCTTTTTTAAATATATATGATATTATATTAGCTAATTTTTCCCATTTCTTATAATTCTGTCTCCGTGGTGTAATGGCCGATAGAACAAACACTTTTGTGTACGTGTATTTTTACGAATCCACGAGTTCGAATCCCATCAACACCCAATTTTTTAAAAACTTTTTTTCTGCTGTTTTAATAATAATTTTTACCTTTTTAACCATTTAAGAATATTTTACAGCAAATAATCATAAAAATCTTCTTTCATGTCAAATTAATACGGATATAGATAATGAAATATTGAGACATACCAAGAACGGTATATAGGGCATTCTTGGACATACTGTATAAATATTATTTGATAATAGTAAAGTTTCGATACTACAGGTCAGTCAGTAGATGTGGTGTCGTGTTAGGCTTTGCTTGTTCAACCAGAATTGGTTTCCTCGAGTTCTTTTGGGGCCATGCCTCAATATCAACCATCACCAATTTCCAAAATATTTACATGGGATTATTGTTTGTTGGCCCGCTTTGTATCACTGTTTTTCTTGTATTTAAGCCTGTCTCACACAGAACACACGGCTTATACGGTTGGCCACCCGTGTAAACCGTACATACAACCGAACCAACCGTGGCCTTATCCGAGTTACACTCGGGCCATTCGAGTGTATCCGTGAAAGCCGTGTATGATTTTTAAAACTTTTAAAAAACTGGCACGGGTGCCATGTCCGTGTATGATCGTATTAGCGATCGTACAAGACCGTGAGAGACCGTACGAGACCGTATATACAACCGCACATGAAGTCCACTCCACGAGTGAGCTCAACCGTGTCAATATCGTATATAAATCGTATGGAATCGTGTGAAACCGTTCCCAAGTCCTACATCCAACACCCGGATTAACACTCGAATGTCACACGATCACCGTACGATTCACACGAGTGTACACACGGTTTTATACGATCGCCATACGACCAATACGGTTTCATACGATCGCCATACGACCAATACGGTTCAAGTACGAATTATACATGGTCAAGTACGACACGGTCTCTACGTCTGTACAAAGCTCGTATATGATCATACAGCACTCGAACACAACAGAAAACACAACTACCTGCTGCCACCTTGAAACAACAGAGTACTTGCTACATAATGCCTCCAAAGAAGAAGAAGGTCCCCAAAAGAATCCCCACCATGGAAGATTCTCCCAGCGAGAATACAAAAGGGCCACAAAGGCCCTCCGACCACTTCAACCTGTTGACCCTGTCGACCCTGATGAGCTGGAGGACCCGCTGGCACTACCTGACGAGATACCCAGAGATTCAGACTCGGATGCCAGCTCGATGGGCCCTCCAGGAACTGCCGCACCCACGAAAAAAAGGTACATTTTACATTGCTTCACATTTTTTTTTATTTATATATTTATTTATTTTTAATTTTTATCTATGTAACATGGAGTAAATATTGATATCAATGATTTCTCAGTATGTAGATATTATTTTTGACAAATTGACAACTGTACTATAATTGTTTTAACTGAAATAAATTAACAGTATGTTTATTCAGTTTATTAATTTTGTTTTCTTTTGTCTAATTGCAGAACCATCCAGCGCATCACCCGAAAACTCACCGATGCCGAGGAAGTCGATGTGATAGAGTGGATCCAGGCTAACCCCAGTATTTTCAACAAGGCGCATGCTGATT